>JAREIK010003484.1:4216538-4292338 GCA_029783825.1 Sapria himalayana
TTACAAAATAAATATGAGTGATGCAAATATAATTTAAATAATTATTTTTAACAAAAAATATATAATCTATTAAATAAGAAAAAAAAAAAAAAAAAGTATTATTTAGTAATAAATTTACTTTGATTTTGAATCATATTAGTTTTTGTAATTAAATTTTAATTTATATCTATCATATTAATAATAGTTTATTAATTTATTTTTTGATAATTGATATAATATCTATCAATAAAATTGTTTATATTTAGTTTATATTATATATTGTTATAATAATAATTATTACTAAATTCTGTATTCACATTTTTAAAAAAATTTGAAAATTATTATAATTTCAAAGGTTATAATCTTTGAAAATTTGAAAAAATATCAAAGATAATTTATTTGTTATTTCATTGTTTAAATAAAACCTATAAACCACTAAATTCTTAAATACTTAAAATAATAACTTCTAAATCTCGAAAACCCTAAATATATAATTTTTTTAATCAGATATATCCTAAATAATAAACTATAAATCTCATTTTTATTTTTTTCATTATAATTTTAAATATTCATTTTAATTATTTATTTGTTTATTTTTAAATAAATATTAATTACAAAATAAATTATGAGTTAGACAATTATAATTTATATAAATTCTTTTTCATAAAAAAATATAGATAAACTTATTAAAAGAAAAAAAAATTAAAAACAAAAAATTATTATATAATAATATAATTTGCATTGCTTCTAAATAGTTATTGGTTTGTAATTATATTTTAATTGATAAATATCATATTAATAATAGATTATTAATTTATCTTTTGATCATTATTAGAATATTTATCAATAAAATTGTTTATATTGAATTTATATGATATTTAAATATAATGATTATTATAACTAAATATTGAATTCACTTTTGAAAAAAAATTTAAAATTATTATATTTTCAACGTTTATAACCTTTGAAAATGTGAAAAAATAAAAAAAAATATTTTTTTTATATTTCATTATTTAAATAAAATCTATAAACCTCTAAATGACTAAACACTTAAATCAATAACTCCTAAATCTCTAAAACCCTAAATAATAAATAATAATTTTTTTGAACCGGTAACCCTAAATAATAGATAATAAATCACAATATTATTTTTTTTCATTATTATTTTAAATATTCATTTTAATTATTTATTTGTGTATTGTTATATAAATATTAATTACAAAATAAATTATGAGTTAGACAGATATAATTTATATAAATTATTTTTCATCGTAAAATATAAATAAACTTATAAAAGAATAAATAATTTTAAAACTAAAATTTATTATATAACAATATATTTTGGTCTCCATATAAATCATTTTAGATTTTGTTATTATATTTTAATTGATATCTATCGTATTAATAATTGTATATTAAATCTTAATATTATTTATTTTATTTTAATTTAAAATATTCATTTTAATTATTTTTTCGTTTATTTTTATATAAATATTAATTACAAAATAAATTATGAGTTAGACAAATATAATATATATAAATTAATTTGCATCGAAAAATATAGATAAACTTATAAAAAGAATAACAAATTTAAAAACTAAAATTTATTATATAGTAATATATTTTGCTCTCCTTCTGAATTAGTTTAGGTTTTGTAATTATATTTTAATTGATATCTATCTTATTAATAATTGTTTATTGATTTATTTTTTGATCATTATTAGAATAATAATCAATAAAATTGTTTATATTGAATTTATATGTTATATAAATATAATGATTATTATAACTAAATATTGAATTCACTTTTAAAAAAAAATTTAAAAATTATTATATTTTGAAGGTTATAACCTCTGGAAATACGAAAAAATAATAAAAATAAATTTTATGTTATTTTATTTTTTAAATAATACCTATAAACCACTAAATGCATACACAGTTATATCAGTAAACTCCTAAACCCCATATTTCCTAAATACATAAACCATTAAACCAATATATAATACTTAATAAATTGAATTTATATTTCAATTTATTATTATTTTAAATATTCATTTTAATTATTTATTAGTTTATTTTTATAGAAATATTTATTAGAAAATAAATTATGAGTGCGACACATATAATTTAAATAATTTATTGTTAATCAAAAAATATATATACGCTTATAAAAGAAGTAAAAATTTAAAAATTAAAAATTATTATCCAGTAATATATTTTACTTTAATTTTGAATCAATTTGGGTTTTTTAATATCTTTTAATTAATGTCTATCTTATTATTAATAGTTTATTAATTTAATTTTTTATCATTATTATAATATCTATCAATAAAATTATTTATATTGAATTTATATCATATATAATTATTAATATTATTATAACTAAATATTATATTCACATTTCAAAAAATTTTAAATATTAATTTATTTTTAATGGTTATAACCTTTGAAAATCAGAAAAAATCTAAAAAAAAATTTTTATTTTTATTATATAAATAAAACCTATAAACCACTAAATGCCTAAAAACAAAAATTGATAAACTCCTAAATGACAAAACTCCTAAATAATAAAACCATTAAACAGGTATACCACATATAATAAATCATAAATCTCATTTTAATTTGTATTCATTATAATTTTAAATATTCATTTTAATTATTTATTAATTTATATTTTATATAAATATTAATTACAAAATAAATAATGCGTTTGACTAATATAATTTTAATAATTTATTTTTAATCAAAAAAAAATATAAGCTTATAAAAAGAAGTAAAAATTTAAAAACAAAAAGTATTATTTAGTAATATATTTTACTTTGATTTTGAATCATTATATATAGGTTTTGCAATTATATTATAATTCCTATCAATCTTATTAATAAAATTTTATTAATTTATTATTTGATCATTTTTATAATATATAACAATAAAATTACTTATATTCAATTTAAATGTCTTATAATTATTAAGATTATTTTATTATTTAAATAAAACTTATTAACCACTAAATGCCTAAATATTTGAATCTATAGACTCCTAAACCCCAAAACCCCCTAAATACTTAAACCATTAAACCTATATAACCTAATAATAAATAATAAATCTCATTTTTATTTATATTCCTTAAAATTTTAAATATTCATTTTAATTATTTTTTAGTTTATTTTTTTAGAAATATTAATTACAAATTAAATAATGAGTCAGACATATATAATTTAAATAAATTATTTTTTATGAAAAAAAAATAAGCTTATAAAAATAAACAAAAATCAAAAATTTAAAATTTATTTAGTAATATAATATACTTTGATTTTGAAATATTTTGATTTCTGCAAATATATTTTAATTAATATCTATCATATTAAAAATAGTTTATTATTTTATTTTTTGATCATTATAATAATATATATTAATAAATTTCTTTATATTGAATTTACAACAAATATAATTTTTAAGATTATTATAACTAAGTATTGTATTATTATTTTATAACTTTTAAAAAATTATTATTTTTAAAGGTTATAACATTTGAAAATCATAAAAATTCATAAAAATAAATTTTTTGTTATTTCTTTGATTAAATAAAACCTATAAACACCTAAATGTGCAAACATATAAATCAATACACTCATTAACCCTAAAACAACAAAAAACTTAAACAATTAAATAGTTATACCCTAAATAATAAATCATATATCTCATTTTTATTAGTATTCATTACAATTTTAAATATAGATTTTAATTATTTATTAGTTTATTTTAATAGAAATATAAATTAAAAATTAAATTATTAGTGAGACAAATATAATTTAAATATTTTCTTTTTCATCAAAAAAATATTGGCTTATAAATGGATACAAAAATTTAAAAATTTAAAATTAATATTTAGTAAAATATTTCACTTTGATTTTGAATCATTTTAGGTTTTGAAAATATATTTTAAAAAATATTTATCTTATTAATAATTGTTTATTACTTTTATATGATCATTATTATAATAAATATCAATAAAATAGTTTATATTGAATCTATATGATATATAATTATTATGATTATTATAACTTCATAGTATAATCGCTTTTCAAAAAAAATTAAAAATTATTATATTTTCAATGGTTATAACATTCAAAAATGAGAAAAAAAACAAAAATAAATTTTTTGTTATTTTATTTTTTATATAAAACCTATAAACCACTAAATGACTAAATTCTAAAATGACTAAACTCCTAAACCCCGAAGCCCAAAAATACTTAAAACAATAAATTAGTATAGTCCAAATAATAAATAATAAATCTAATTTTTATTAGTATTCATAATAATTTTAAATATTCACTTTAATTATTATCAGTTTATTTTTATAGAAATATTAATTACAAAATAAATTATTAGTTCGACATATAGTTTAAATATTTTATTTTTCATAAAAAAAATGCATATAAAAAATGGCAAATTTTTAAAAATAAATAATTATTATTTAGTAATATAGCTTATTTTGATTTTGAATCATTTTAGATTTTACAATTATATTTTAATTTATATCATTCTTATAAATACTCATTTATTAATTTATATATTGATCATTATTATAATATTTATCAATAAAATTATTTATAATGAGTTTACATTATATATAATTATTAAGATTTTTATAACTAAATATTATATTCACATTTAAAAAAAATTAAAAATTATTATATTTTCATAGGTTATAACCTTCGAAGATAAAAAAAAATCAAAAAATTAAATTTTGAGTTTTTTCATTCTTAAAAAATAATTATAAATCACTAAAGGTCTAAACAATTAAATCACTAAACTCCTAAACCACAAAACACCTAAATACCTAAACCAATAAATCAATATATTCTAAATAATAAATAATAAATTTCAATTTTATTTGTATTCGTTTTGATTTTAAATATTCATTTTAATTATTTATTAGTTTATTATTATAGAATTATAAATTACAAAATAAATTATGAGTAAGACAAATATAATTTAAATAATTTATTTTTAATAACAAAAATATAAACTTATAAAAAGAGCAAACCATTAAAAAAATTATAATTTATTAATATATTTTACTTTGATTTGAATAAATTTAGATTTTACAAATACTTTTTAAATAATATCTATTTTATTAATAATAATTTATTAATTTATTTTTTGATCATTATTATGATATCTAGCAATGTAATTATTTATATTGAATTTAAATGACATATATTTTTGAAGATTATTATAAATAAATATTATATTTACATTTGAAAAAAATTTAAAAATTATTATATTTTCAAAGGATATATTCTTCAAAATTTAGAAAAAATAAAAAAATAAATTTATGTTATTTCATTGTTTAAATAAAACTTATAAATCACTAAATCCCTAAACACTTAAATCTTAAACTCCTTAACACAAAAGCCCCTAAATACTTAAACCTTTAAACTCGTAAACATTAATTATAATTTAAATAATTTATTAAAATTTTAATTACAAAATAAATTATGAGTGATACAAATTTAATTTAAATAATTTATTTTTCATAAATATATATATATATAAAGCTTATAAAAAGAAGCAAAAACAAAAAAACAAAAATTATTATTTAATAAAAAATTTTACATTGATTTTGAATAATTTTAGGTTTAGCAATTATATTTTAATTTATATATATCATATTAATAATACCATATTAAATTATTTTTTGATAATTGATTTAATTTATATATATCCTTTTAAACTAGTATACCCCAAATAATAAATAATAAATCTCAATATTATTTTTTTAATTATAATTTAATATATTCATTTTAATTATTTATTCATTTATTTTTAATAAATATTAATAACAATATAAATTATGAGTTATACAAATATAATTTATATAAATTATTTCTCATCAAAAAATATAAATAAACTTATAAAAAGAAAAAAAAATTTCAAAACAAAAATTTATTATATAGTAATATATTTTGCTTTACTTCTAAATCATTTTAAGTTTTGTAATTCTATTTAATTGATATCTATTTTATGAATAATAGATTATTAATTTATTTTTTGATCATTATTAGAATATTTATCAATATTATTATTTATATTGAATTTATATGAAATATAAAAATAATGATTATTATAACTAAATATTGAATTCACCTTTGAAACAAATTTAAAAATTATTATATTTTCAAAGGTTATAACAATTGAAAATAACAAAAAATAATAAAAATAAATTTTTTGTTTATTTAATTTTTAAATAAAACCTATAACCACTAAATGCATACTCAGTCAAATCAGTAACCTCCTAAACCACATAATACCTAAATACATAAACCATTAAACCACTATATACTACTTAAAAATTAATAAATCTTATTTTTATTTAAATTTATTATAATTTTAAATATTCATTTTAATTATTTATTAGTTTATTTTTATAGAAATATTTATTACAAAATAAAGTATGAATACGATAAATATAATTTAAATTATTTATTTTTAATCCATAAAAGTATTTACGCTTAAAAAATAAGCAAAAATTTAAAAATTAAGAATTATTATTAAGTAATATATTTTACTTTAATTCTGAATCAATTTGGGTTTTGTAAATATTTTTAAATTAATATCTATCTTATTATTAATAGTTTATTAATTTAATTTTTGATCATTATTATAATATCTATCAATAAAATTGTTTATATTCAATATATATGATATATAATTATTAATATTATTATAACTAAATATTATATTCACATTTCAAAAAAATGTTAAATATTATTATATTTTCAAAGGTTATGACCTATGAAAATGACAAAAAATTACAAAATGTTTTTTTGTTATTTTATTGTTTAAATAAAACCTATAAACCACTAAATACCTAAAAATATAAATCGCTAAATTCCTAAATGACAAAATCTTTAAATACTTAAACAATTAAACTAGTATACATTAATAATAAATCATAAATTTCGTTTTAATAAATTTTTATTTTTAAAATTTTGCTTCTTTTTATAAGCATATATATATTTTTTTGATAAAAAATAAATTATTTAAAATAGATCTATCTCACTAATAATTTATTTTGTAATTAATATTTCTATAAAAATAAACTGATAAATAATTAAAATAAAAATTTAAAATTACTCTTAATAAATATTAAAATGAGATTTATGATTTATTATTTATGTATACCAAATTAATAGTTTAAGTATTTAAAAGGTTTGTCATTTAGGAGTTTAGCGATTTATGTTTTTAGGCATTTAGTGGTTTATAGGTTTTATTTAAACAATAAAATAACAAAAAAAATTATGTAATTTTTTGTCATTTTCATAGGCTTATAACCTTTGAAAATATAATAATATTTAAAATTTTTTCTATTGTGAATACCATATTTAGTTATAATAATTTTAATAATTATATATTATATAAATTCAATATAAACAATTTTATTGATAGATATTATAATAATGATCAAAAATTAAATTAATAAAATATTAATAATAAGATAGATATTAATTAAAAAATATTTAGAAAACCCAAATTGATTCAAAATTAAAGTAAAAAATATTACTGGATAATAATTTTTAATTTTTAAAATTTTACTTCTTTTATAAAATATACATATTTTTTGATTAAAAATAAATTATTTAAATTATATTTGTCTCACTCACAATTTATTTTGTAATAAATATTTATATAAAATAAACTTATAAATATTTAAAATGAATATTAAAAATAATAATAAATTAAAATAAAAATTAGATTTCTTAATTAATAAGTAGTATATAGAACCTTAATGGTTTATGTATTTAGGCATTACATGCCTTAGGAGTTTACTGATTTTACTCTGTATGAATTTAGTGGTTTATAGGGTTTATTTAAAAATTAAAATAACAAAATATTTATTTTTATTATTTTTTGATATTTTCAAAGGTTATAACCTTTAAAAATATAATAATTTTTAAATTTTTTTCAAATGTGAATTCAATATTTAGTTATAATAATCATTATATTTATATATCATATAAATTCAATATAAACATTATGATTGATAATAATTCTAAAAATGATCAAAAAATAAATTAATAATCTATTATTAATATGATAGCTATCAATTAAAATATAATAAAAAAACCTAAAATGATTCAGAAGAAATCAAAATATATTACTATATAATAATTTATTGTTTTTAATTTTTTTTTCTTTTAAAAAGTTTATCCATATTCTTTTGATGAATATTAATTTATATAAATTATATTTATCTAACTCATAATTTATTTCTTAATTAATATTTATATAAAAATAAACAAATAAATAATTAAAATGAATATTTAAAATTATAATTAAAAAATTAATATTGAGATTTATTCTTTATTATTTTGGGTATACCAGTCTAATTCAAATTAGATCTATCTCACTAATAATTTATTTTATAATTAATATTTCTATAAAAATAAACTGATAAATAATTAAAATAAAAATTTAAAATTATACTGAATAAAATTAAAATGAGATTTATGAATTATTATTAATGCATACCCATTTATTATTTTAAGTATTAAAGGTTTTTTCATTTATGACTTTAGCGATTTATGTTTTTAGGAATTTAGTGGTTTATAGATTTTATTTAAACAATTAAATAACAAAAAAATTATTTTTGATATTTTTTCACATTTTCAAAAGTTATAACCTTTGAAAATATA
The DNA here is from genome assembly GCA_029783825.1 of Sapria himalayana. Lineage (NCBI taxonomy): Eukaryota > Viridiplantae > Streptophyta > Magnoliopsida > Malpighiales > Rafflesiaceae > Sapria > Sapria himalayana. The sequence goes on from JAREIK010003484.1 coordinate 4,225,220, forward strand.
ATTATTTAAAAATTTTTTAAAAATGTGAATATAATATTTAGTAATAATAATCATTATAAATATATATAATATAAACTAAATATAAACAATTTTATTGATAGATATGATATCAATCATCAAAAAATAAATTAATATGCTATTATTAATATGATAGATATAAATTAAAATATAATTGCAAAATCTAAAAATATTCAAAATCCATGGAAAATTTATTACTAAATAATAATTTTTTTTTTTGCTTCTTTTTATAAGCTTATATTTTTTTGATTAAAAATAAATTATTTAAATTATATTTGTATCACTCATAATTTATTTTGTAATTAATATTTTAATAAATTATTTAAATTATATTTAAGGTTTACTAGTTTAAAGGTTTAAGTGTTTAGGCATTTAGTGGTTTATATGTTTTATTTAAACAATGATATAACAAAAAATTTAATTTTATTTTTTTTTAATCTTTGAAGGTTATAACCTTTGAAAATATATTAAATTTTAAATCTTTTTCAAATGTAAATATAATATTAGTTATAATAATCTTAATAATTATAAGTCATTTAAATTCAATATAAATAATTACATTGCAAGATATTATAATAATGATCAAAAAAAATTTAATAAACTATTATTAATAAGATAGATATTATTTAAAATATATTGCATAATCTAAATTTATTCAAAATCAAAGTAAAATAAATTACTTAATAATAATTTTTTTAATGTTTTGCTTTTTTTATAACTTTATATTTTTGTTATTATAAATAAATTATTTAAATTAATTTGTCTTACTCATAATTTATATTGTAATTTATAATTCTATAATAATAAACTAATAAAAAATTAAAATAATTTTTTAAAATTATAATGAATACAAATAAAATTGAGATTTATTATTTATTATTTAAGATATACAGGTTTAATGGTTTAAGTATTTAGGTGTTTTTGGGATTAGGAGTTTAGTGATTTAAGTGTTTATACCTTTAGTGATCTATAGTTATTATCTAAAAAATTAAAAACAAAAAATTAATTTATTGACTTTTTTTAATTTTTAAAGGTTGTAACCTTTGAAAGTATAATAATTTTAAATTTTTTTAAATGTTATTATAATATTTAGTTATAATAATCTTAATAATTATATATAATGTAAACTAAATATAAATAATTATATTAATAGATATTATAATAATGATCAATAAATAAATTAATAAACTAGTATTAATAAGAATGATATAAATTAAAATATAATTTTAGAATTTAAAATGATTCAAATTCAAAATAAGATATATTACTAAATAATAATTTGTTATCTTAAAAATTTTGCTCGTTTTATTTGCATATATATTTTTTTGATGAAAATAAATTATTTATGTCTCACTAATAATTTATTTTGTAATTAATATTTCTAAAAAAATAAATTGATAAATAATTAAAATGAATATATAAATTTATAATGGATAATAAAAAAACGAGATATATTATTTATTATTTAGTGTATACCTATTTAATGGTTTAAGTTTTTTGTGGTTCTAGGGTTAAAATGTTTATTGATTTATATGTTTGCACATTTAGATGTTTATAGGTTTAATTTAATCAATGAAATAACAAAAAATTTATTTTTATGAATTTTCATGATTTTCAAAGGTTATAACCTTTGAAAATATAATAATTTTTTAATAGTTCTAAAATATGCATACAATACTTAGTTATAATAATCTTAATAATTATATTTGATGTAAATTCAATATAAAAAATTTTATTAATAAATATTATTTTGATGATCAAAAAATAAATTAATAAACTATTATTAATAAGATAGATATTTATTAAAATATATTTGTAGAACCCAAAATAATTCAAAATCAGAGTAATTATATTACTAAATAAAATTTTAAATTTTTGAAATTTTGTTTATTTTTATAAGCATATATTTTTTTCATAAAAAATAATTTATTTAAATTATATATGTCTCACTCATTATTTATTTTATAATTAATATTTCTATAAAAATAAACTAAAAAATAATTAAAATGGATATTTAAAATTATAATGAATACAAATAAAAATGAGATTTATTATTTAGTATTTAGGTTATATAGGTTTAATGGTTTAAGTATTTAGGGGGTTTTGGGTTTTAGGAGTTTAGAGATTTAAATGTTTAGGCATTTAGTGGTTTATAAATTATATTTAAATAATAAAATAATTATTTTTTTGATTTTTTATTATTTTTGAAGGTTATAACCTTAGAAAATATAATAATTTTTAATTTTTTTCAAATATAAATATAATATTTAGTTATAATAATCTTAATAATTATAAGACATTTAAATTCAATATAAGTAATTTTAATGTTAGATATTTTAAAATTGATCAAATAATAAATTAATAAACTATTCTTAATAAGATTCATAGCAATTAAAATATAATTGCAAAACCTATATACAATGATTCAAAATCAAAGTAAAATATATTACTAAATAATAATTTTTTGTTTTTAAATTTTTACTTCTTTATATCAGCTTATTTTTTTTTGATTAAAAATAAATTATTAAAATTATATTTGTCTCACTCATTATTTATTTAGTAATTAATATTTTTATAAAAAATAAACTAATAAATAATTAAAATGATATTTAAAATTATAATGAATACAAATTAAAATGAGATTTATGATTTATTATATGTGGTATACAGGTTTAATTGTTTGATTATTTAGAAGTTTTGTCGTTTAGGTGTTTATCAATTTATGTTTTTAGGTATTTAGTGGTTAATAGGCTATATTTATATAATAAAAATAAAAATTTTTTTTTAGATTTTTTCTGATTTTCAAAGGTTATAACTTTTAAAAATAAATTAATTTTTAAAATATTTTGAAATGTGAATACTATGTAGAATTATATTAATCTTAAAAATTATATATCATATAAATTCATTCTAAACAATTTTAATGATAGATATTATAATAATGATCAAAAATTAAATTAATAAACTATTATAAATAATATAAATATTAATTAAAATATATTTACATAACACAAAATGATTCAAAATCAAATCAAAATATATTACTAAATAATAATATTTAATTTTTATAATTTTCCTTCTTTTTATAAGCTTATATTTTTTTTATTAAAATAAATTATTTAAATAATATTTGTCATACTCTAAATTTATTTTGTAATTAATTTTTCTAAAAAATTAAACTATAAATAATTAAAATTAATTTTTAAAATTATAATAATAGAAATAAAAAAGAGATTAATTATTTATTAAGTAGTATATAGCTGTAAAATGTTTATGTATTTAGGGGTTACGGGATTTATGAGCTGACTGATTTAAGTAAGTAAGCATTTAGTGATCTATATGTTTTATTTAAAAATTGATATAACAAAAAATTTATTCTTTTTTATTTTTTCACATTTTCCAAGGTTATAACCTTTGAAAATGTAATAATTTTAAAATTTTTTTCAAAAGTGAATACAATATTTAGTCATAATAATCATTATATTTATATATCATATAAATTCAATATAAACATTTCTATTGATAAATATGCTAATAATGATGAAAAAATAAAATAATAAACTATTATTAATAAGATAGATACCAATTAAAATATATTTACAAAACCTAAAATGATTCAGATGCAAAACAAAATATATTACTATATAATAATTTTTTGTTTTGAAATTTTTTTTTCTTTTAAAAAGTTTATATATATTATTTTTATGAAAAATAATTTATATAAATTATATTTGTGTAGCTTATAATTTATTTTGTAATTAATATTTATATAAAAATAAACAAATAAATAATTAAATTTGAAAATTTAAAATTAAAATGAAAAAAAATGAGATTTATTCTTTATTTTTTAGAATATACCAGTTTAATTTAAATTAGATCTGTCTCACTAATAATTTATTTTGTAATTAATATTTCTATAAAAATAAACTGATAAATAATTAAAATAAAAATTAAATATAATAATCTTAAAAATTAAATATCATGTAAATTCAATATAAATAATTTTATTGATCGTTATTATAATACCGATCATAAAATAGATTAATAAACTATTATTAATACGATAGATATTAATTAAAATATATTTGCAAAACCTAAAATGATTCAAAATCAAAGTAAAATATATTACTAAATAATAATTTTTTATTTTTAAATTTTTGTTTCTTTTTATAAGCTTATAAATTTTTTTGATGAAGATAAATTATTTAAATTATATTTGTCTCCTTCATTATTTTATTTTGCCATTAATATTTCTATAAAAATAAACTAATAAATAATTAAAATGAATATTAAAATTTTAAGAAATACAAATAAAAATGAGATTTATGATTAATTATTTATGGAATACCTGTTTAATGCTTTAAGTATTTAGGAGTTTAAGAGTTTAGTGATTTAAGTGTTTAGGCATTTAGTAGTATATATGTTTTATTTAAATAATGAAATAACAAAAAAATAATTATTCAAATTTTTTATCAATTTTGAATGTTATAACCTTTATAAATATAAAAATTTTTAAATTTTTTTCAAATGTGAATTCAATATTTAGTTATAATAAACTTAATAATTATATATCAAGTAAATTAAAAATAAACAAATTTATTGACAGATATTAATAAACTAAATATAAATATAATAATGATCAAAAAATAAATTAATAAACTATTATTTATTGATAGATATTTATATATTATTTATAAATACTTAAACCTTTAAAGATTGTTTAAATGTTTGAGTATTTAAGGATTTTGGGGTTTAGGAGTTTAATGATTTATGTGTTTAGGCATTTAGTAGTTTATAGATTTTATAAAAACAATAAAATAATAAAAAATTTATTTTTGTGATTTTATCTCATTTTCAAAGATGATAACCATTAAAAATACAATAACTTTTAAATTATTTTCATATGTAAATATAGTATTTAGTTATAATAATCTTTATAATTATATATCATGTAAATTCAATATAAACAATTATATTGATAAATATTCTAATAATGATCAAAAAAATAAATTAATAATCTATTATTTATATGATAAATATCAATTACAATATAATTACAAAATTTAAAATGATGCAGAAGCAAAGCAAAATATATTACTATATAAAATTTTTTTGATTTTAAATTTTTTTTTCTTTTAAAAAGTTTATTTATAATTGTTTGATGAAAAATAATTTATATAAATTATTTGTCTAGCTCAATTTATTTTGTAATTATTATTTATATATAAATAAACAAATAAATAATTAAAATGAATATTTAAAATTATAATGAAAAAAAATGAAATTTATTATTTATTATTTTGGGATACAGTTTTAATTAAAATTAGATGTGTCTCACTAATAATTTATTTTGTAATTAATATTTATATAAAAATAAACTGATAAATAAATAAAATAAAAATGTAAAATTATACTGTATAAAATTTAAAATAATTTTTATGATTTATTATTACTGTATACCAGTTTAATGGTTTATGTATTTAGAGATTTTTTCATTTCGGATTTTAGTGATTTATGTTTTGCAGCTTTTAGTTGTTTATACATTTTATTAAAAAAAAAATTTATAATTTTTTCTCATTTTCATAGCTTATAACCTTTGAAAATATAATAATATTTAAAATTTTTTGAAATGAGAATACAATACTTAGTTATAATAATATTAATAATTATATATCATATAAATCCAATAAACAATTTTATTGATATATATTATCATAATGATCAAAATTAAATTTATAAACTATTGATATTAAGATAGATATTAATTAAAAAATAACTACAAAACCTAAATTGATTCAAAATTATAGTAAAATATATTTCTGGATAACAATTTTTTAATTTTTAAATTTTGTCTTCTTTTATAAGCATATATATTTTTTAAATTATATTTGTCGCACTCATAATTTATTTTGTAATAAATATTTCTATAAAAATAAATCTAATAAATAATTAAAATGAATATTTAAAATTATAATAAATAGAATTAAAAATTAGATTTATTAATTATTAAGTCGTATATAGCGGTTTAATTAGTTTATGTATTTTGGCATTATGGGGTTTATGAGTTTACTGATTTAACTATGTATGCATTTAGTGGTTTATAAGTGATTTTTAAAAAAAATATCAAAAAATTTATTTTTTTTATTTTTTGATATTTTCAAAGGTTATAACCTTTGAAAATATAATAATTTTAAAATTTTTTTCAAATATGAATACTATATTTAGTTATAATAATCATTATATTTATATATCATATAAATTCAATATAAATATTTTTATTGGTAAATATTTTAATAATGATCAAAAAATAAATTAATGATCTATTATTAATAAGATAGATATCAATTTAAATATAATTACAAAACCTAAAATGATTCAGAAATAAAGCAAAATATATTACTATATAATATTTTTTTGTTTTGAATTTTTTTTCTTTTAAAAAGTTTATTTATATTTTTTTGATGAAAAATAATTATATAAATTATATTTGTCTAACTCAATTTATTCTGTAATTAATAATTATATATAAATAAATGAATAAATAACAAAATGAATATTTTTAATTATCATGAAAAAAATAATATTTAGATTTATTATTTATTATTTAGGTTATACCGGTTTAAAATGATTATCTATTTAAGGTTTTCGAGATTTAGGAGTTATTTATTTAAGTATTTAGGTATTTAGTGGTTTATAGGATTTATTTAAACAATGAAATAACAAAAAAAATTATTTTTGTTATTTTTTCACAATTTCAAAGGTTATAACATTTGAAAATATAATAATTTTAAAATTTTTTTAAAATGTGAATAAAATATTTAGTAATAATAATCATTATAATTATATATAATATAAACTAATTATAAATAATTTTATTGATAGATATGATATCAATTATCAAAAAATAAATTAATAAACTATTATTAATATGATAGATATAAATTAAAATATAATTACAAAACCTAAAATGATTTAAAATCTAAGTAAAATTTATTACTAAATAATAATTTTTTGTTTTTAAATTTTTAGCTTCTTTTTATAAGATTATATTTTTTTTATTAAAAGTAAATTATTAATGAATACAATTTAAAATGAGATTTAAGATTTATTATTATTGTATATGTAATTTATTTTTGATAATCTGTTCTTATAACCAAATATTTTTTCTTTTTTAATATTTTTATGTAAGTGTAGGAAAGGAAATATTAAGAGGTTCCGGGGATGCAATAGTAGCACAATAATAGATGTCTCGCTGACGGGACAGTTGGCCGAAATTGGAGTAGAGCCTGACCCGTCTCATGATCTGACCCGCTCCGGTTAAATGAACCGAGATAAATTTTAATATAAAATGTTTTGTAATTTTATTTTTGGGTGCCTATTTTTGGACCCGTCGAACTGTTCATCGTCTCTCTCTCTTCTCTCTGTGCGATTTATCCCGATGATTCTATGTTCTATATACTGTAAGACATTTCTATTGCTTTAATCTATAATGCATAAGCATTTTCAGGTGGATTTAGCTAGTCGTACTAAGCGACTAGCGAACCACATTATTTTCGTTATTTATTTCTCGTTTTTTGATTCTAACATGGATGGTTTCTGAATTGTGATATATATATATATATTGCATGTTTTATGTTGTTTCTGTGTTTCTTTATCTTAATCTCGCTACCGTGGAAGAACAATTGCCCAACAATTATATATGGTATACCGGTTTAATGGATCAATTATTTAGGGGTTTTGTCATTTAGCAGTTTAGTAATTTATGTTTTTAGGCAATTAGTGGTATATAGGTTTTATTTATATAAAAAAAATAAATTTTTTTTTGATTTTTTTTTAAATTTTCAAAGGATATAACCTTTAAAAATAAAATAATTTTTAAAATCTTTTGAAATGTGAATACAATGTATAATTATATTATTCTTATTAATTATATATCATATAAATTCAATATATATAATTTTAATGATAGATATTATAATAATAATCAAAAATTAAATTAATAAACTATTATCAATAATATAAATATTAATTAAAATATATTTACATTACACAAAATGATTTAAAATCAAATAAAAATATATTACTAAATAATAATATTTAATTTTTAAATTTTTCCATGTTTTTATAAGCTTATATTTTCTTATGATTAAAAATGATTTATTTAAATAATATCAATCTCACTCGAAATTTATTTTGTAATTAATATTTCTAAAAATTAAAATATAATTAATTAAAATGAATATTTAAAATTATAATAAATAGAAATAAAAATGAGATTTATTATTTATTAAGTAGTATACAGCTGTTATAAGGTTTATGTATTTAGGTGTTTCAGGTTTTATAAGCTACTGATTTAAGTAAGTAAACATTTAGTGGTCTATAGGTTTTATTTAAAAAAGAAATAACAAAAAATTTATTTTTTGTATTCTTTCTCATTTTAGAAGATTAAAACCTTTAAAAATATAAAAATTTTAAATTTTTTCAAAAGTGAATACTATATTTATTTATAATAATCATAATAATTATATATCAAATAAATTCAATATAAATAATTTTATTCATAGATATTCTAATAATTATCAAAAAATAAATAAAAAATCTATTATGAATAAGATTGATATTACTTAAAATATAATATCAAAACCTAAAATGATTCAAAAGCAAAGCAAAATATATTACTTAATAATAATTATTTGTTTTTAAATTTTTATCTTTTTTATACGCTTATCTATTTTTTGATGAAAAATAATTATTAGACATTATATTTTTAACTCATAATTTATTTTATATTTAATATATATATATAAATAAAAAACTTAACAATCAAAATGTATTTTATAAATTATAATGAAAACAAATAAAAATGAGATTTATTAATTATTATTTAGGGTATACCGGTTTAAAAGATTATCTATATAGGGGTATCGGGATTTTGTAGTTTAGTGATTTAAGTGTTTAGACATTTAGTGATTTATAGGTTTTATTTAAAAAATGAAATAACAAAAAAATATTTTTTTATTTTTTCACATGTTCAAATGTCATAATCTTTGAAAATATAAAAATTTTAAAACTTTTTTCAAATGTGAATATAATATATAGTTATAATAATTATTAAATTTATATATCATATAAATTTAATATAAACATTTTTATTGAAATATATTCTAAAAATGATCAAAAATAAATTAATAATCTATTATTAATAATCTAGATATCAATTAAAATATATTTACAAAACCTAAAATGATTCAGAAATAAAGCAAAATATATTACTATATAATATTTTTTTTTAATTTTTTTCTTCTTTTATTATATTTATCAATATTTTTTTGTTGAAAAATAATTTATATAAATTATATTTGTATAACTTATATTTTATTTTGTAATTAATATTTATATAAAAATAAACAAATAAATAATTAAAATGAATAATTAAAATTATAATTAAAAAAATAATATTGAGATTTATTCTTTATTATTTAGGATATACACGTTTAAAAATTTTATCTATTTAGGATTTTTTAGATTTAGAATTTATTGATTTAAGTATTTAGGCATTTAATGATTTATAGGTTTTACTCAAATAATAAAATAATAAAAAATTTATTTTTGATATTTTTTCAAATTTTCAAAGGTTATAACATTTGAAAATATCATAATTTTAAAATTTTTTAAAATTGTGAATACACTATTTAGTAATAATAAATAATATAACTATATATTATATTAACTAAATCTAAACAATTTTATTGATAGATATTATATCAATTATCAAAAAATAAATTAAAAAACTATTATTAAAAAGATAGATATAAATTAAAATATAATTAAAAAACCTAAATTGATTCAAAATCAAAGAAAAATTTATTATTAAATAATAACTTTTTTTAGATTTTGCATCATTTTATAAGCTTATATGTTTTTTTGATGAAAAATATATTATTTTAATTATATTTGTATCACTTATAATTTATTTTGAAATTAATATTTCTATAAATTATTTAAATTATATTTAAGGTTTACTTGTTTAAAGATTTAAGTATTTAGGGGACTTCGGGGTTTAGGAGTATAGATATTTATGTTTTTAGGCATATAATGGTTTATAAGTTTTATTTAAACAATGATATAACAAAAAATTTATATTTGTTATTTTTTCTCATTTTTTAAGGTTATAAACTTTTAAAATATAACAATTTTTAAATTTTTTTCATATGTGAATACTATATTTAGTTATGATAATCTTAATAATTATATATCATATAAATTCAATATAAACAATTATATTGAAATATATTATATTAATCATCAAAAAATAAATTAATAAACTATTATTAATATGATAGATATTATTTTAAATATATTTGCAAAACCTAAATTTATTCAAAATCAAAGTAAAATATATTACAAAATAATACTTTCATTGATGTTTTGCTTCTTTTTATAAGTTTATATTTTTTGTTATTAAAAGTAAATTATTTAAATTATATTGTCCTCCTAATAATTAATTTTTAATTATAATTCTATAAAAATAAACTAATAAATAATTAAAATGAATATTTAAAACTATAATGAATACAAATAAAATAGAGATTTATTATTTATTATTCATGATATACTAGTTAAATGTTTTAAGTATTTCGGGGTTTAGTGATTTAAGTGTTTAGGCCTTTAGTGATTTATAGTTTTTATTTAAAGAATGAAAAAAAAAATTAATTTTTTAATTTTTTTTGATTTTTTTTTTGATTTTTTTTGATTTTTTTTTTAATTTTTGAAGGTTATAACCTTTGAAATTAAATTAATTTTTAATTTTTTTTAAATGTGAATATAATATTCAGTAATAATAATCTTAATAATTATACATAATGTAAACTCAATATAAATAATTTTATTAATAGATATTATAATAATGATCAATAAAAAATTAATAAACTATTATTAATAAGAATGATATAAATTAAAATAAAATTGCAAAATCTAAAATGATTCAAAATAAAAATAAAATATATTACTAAATAATTAATTTTTGTTTTTAAAATTTTGCTTCTTTTTATAAGGATATATATTTTTTTGATGAAAAATAAATTATTTAAATTAGATCTATCTCACTAATAATTTAGTTTGTAATTAATATTTATATAAAAATATACTAATAAATAATTATAATAAAAATTTAAAATTATACATAATAAAAATTAAATAGAGATTTATGGTTTTTTATTAATGTACACCTATTTAATGGTTTAAGTATTCAGAGGTTTTGTCGTTTAAAAGTTTATCAATTTATGTTTTTAGGCATTTAGTGGTTTATAGGTTTTATTAAAATAATAAAATAACAAAAAAAATTGTAATTTTTTCTCATTTTCATAGGTTATAACCTTTGAAAATATTATAATATTTAAAATTTTTTGAAATGTGAATATAATATTTAGTTATAATAATATTTATAATTATATATTATATAAAATCAATATAACAATTGTATTGTTAGATAATATAATAATTATCAAAATTTAAATTAATAAACTATTAATAAAAAGATTGATATTAATTAAAAAATATTTACATAACCCAAATTGATTCAAAATTAAAGTAAAATGTATTACTTGATGAAAATTTTTTATTTTTAAATTTTTACTTCTTTTCTAAGCATATATTTTTTTTGATAAAAAATAAATAAATTAAAATATATATGTCGCTCTCATAATTTAATTTGTAATAAATATTTATATAAAAATAAACTATTAAATAATTAAAATGAATATTTAAAATTATAAGAAATAGAAATAGAAATTAGATTTATTAATTATTAATTAGTATATTGTGGTTTAATGTTTTATGTATTTAGGCATTATGATGTTTTGGAGTTTACTGATTTAAAAATGTATGCATTTAGTGGTTTATAAATTTTATTAAAAAAATAAAATAATAAAAAATTTATTTTTATTATTTTTTTAATATTTTAAATGGTTAAAACCTTTGAAAATATAATAATTTTTAATTTTTTTTTAAATGTGAATACAATATTTAGTTATAATAATAATTATATTTATATATCATATAAATTCAAAATAAATAATTTTATTGATAAATATTCTAATAATGATCAAAAAATAAATTAATAATCTATTATTAATAATATAGATATCAATTAAAATATAATAAAAAAAGCAAAAATGATTCAGAAGAAATGCAAAATATATTACTATATAATAATTTTTTGTTTTGAAATTTTTTTTTCTTTTAAAAAGTTTATCAATAATTTTTTGATGAAAAATAATTTATATAAATTATATTTGTCTAACTCAATTTATTTTGTAATTTATATTTATATATAAATAAACAAATAAATAATTAAAATGAATATTTAAAATTATAATTTAAAAAAATGAGATTTATTATTTATTATTTAGGGATACAAGTTTAATTTAATTAGATTCGTCTCACTAATAATTTATTTTCTAATTTATATTTCTATAAAATAAATTGATAAATAATTAAAGTAAAAATTTAAAATTATACTGGATAAAATTTAAAATGAGATTTATTATTTATTATTAATGTATACTAGTTTAATGATTTAAGTATTTAGAGGTTTTGTCTTTAGGACATTAGCGATTAATGTTTTTAGGATTTTAGTGGTTTATAGGTTTTATTTAAAAAAATAAAATAACAAAAAAAATTTCTATAATTTGTTATCATTTTCATAGGTTATAATAAAATAACATTTGAAAATATAATAATATTTAAAATTTTTTAAAATTTTAATACAATATTTTGTTAATATAATATTAATAATTATATAGCATATAAATTTAATATAAAAAATTTTATTGATAGATATTATAATAATGATCAAAAATTAAATTTATAAACTATTAATATTAAGATAGATTTTAATTAAAAAATATTTACAATACCCAAATTTATTCAAAATTAAAGTAACTATATTACTTGATAATAATTTTTAATTTTTAAATTTATACTTCTTTTATAAGCATATATTTTTATTAGATAAATAATATATTATTTAAATTATATATGTCCCACTAATAATTTATTTTGTAATAAATATTTCTAAATAAATACACTAATAAATAATTAAAATGGATATTTAAAAATATAATAAATAGCAATAAAAATTAGATTTATTAATTATTAAGTAGTATTTAGAGGTTTAATGGTTAATGTATTTAGGCATTACGGGGATTAGGAGTTTACTGATATAACTTTATATGCATTTAATAGGGCTGCTCACAAGACTCAAAGATTCTTGACCCGACCCGAAGTCTTGTCCCGAAAGAATCGGGACTGAGAAAAATCCGTTGACTTTTACTTTTCCCATCCCATTATGTCACGTATTTTTTCTTTTGGGATGGTTCCGGATCTTAAGCAATATCCATCCCGAGAACCATCCCGAGAACCATCTCGTCCTAAAAAACCAATACTATAAATAGGAATATATATATATATATAACATAAAGATTCCACCAATTTCGCCACTGCCCATCCAATTCCTATGCACCTATTGCTGTTCCGACGAGTTACAGGCCACCTCACACCGTTCCAGCCATGTTAAGTTAGGTCCAGCCCTTGTTCATCACACTTCTAGTTGCCTCCACCGTGTCTCAGATGCCAGCAGCCTTTTGGTTTGTTTTTCTGACAAGAATTGAGTGATTAATAATTATTATTATGTATCTCAGTCAGTTTTGTTGAGTATTGGTTGTGGTGTTGTGGTTGGGCCGAATGAGTGGGCTGAATGTGTTACAGTTAGTTTTGTAGAGCTTGCTTATTTGAAATATTTATATGTATTCATACTTTACATATCATATTACTTAATGGCAATGCAGATGGCACAATCCAGCGGCAAACAAAAAATACAATAAATTGAAGATGATCACATCTCAAATGATCAAAGTATTGGTAAATCCAATCATCATTTTTTCATGAACCCTCCTATTGTTACGGCATGTTCTTCAATTCCAATTGTAAAAGAAAGTCAAGATACATCTGAACCTCAAGCTCATAAAAAGTATAAGTATGCTGTATGGGAAACTTATTAGATATTAGTTGATTCAGAGGGAAATGAAACTAGTAGGGCAGCTTGTATATGGTGTAGGAAAAATATTTGGCAAAAAGTGATCAAGGTACTTCGGGTTTATGGAAATACATGAGATAGACTTGTAGGAAATTTCCACACAAAAATGAATTAATAGAAGTTTTCAAAGGTAAAGACAAGTCACAATCTTTGGTGAGTTTCACTAAAGGTACTAATTCGGAGGATAACAAATTAACTTGTTGGCAATTTGATCAACAACTAGATAGGGAGGCTTTGGTGAAAATGATCATAAAAGATGAATTGCCTTTTTGTTTTGTTGAGAGGGATGAGTCCAAAGAGTTATGTGAAGTTAGTATGCCTCAATTTAAAATTCAATCTAGGCACTCTACAGTGATGGATTGGTTTTCTTTATTTGTGAAGGAAAAGAAGAAATTATTTGATAGCATATCATCTCATTGTTGTAGAGTTTCATTGACTACCAACACTTGGACTAGCATTCAAAATTGTCTTATATATGTTTGACTGTTAATTTATTTGATTCTCAATGGAATAGGCATAAAAGACTTTTGAACTTTTGGCTAATTAAAAGTCATTCTGGAGTTAATATTAGATATGCTATTGAGATTTGCATGAATGAATGGTGTTTTAAAAAGTTGATGTGCATCACTGTTGACAATGCATCAAATAATGATGTTGCAGTTAAACAATTGAAAAAAATGATTGTGAAGAAAAGTGTTGTATCTTTGAGAGGCAAGCATTTTCATATAAGATGTTGTGCTCTTATCCTTAAACTTAATTATCAGAGATGGCATTGCAGTAGTTGAGGGTGCTATTCAAAAAATTAGAAAATGTTGTGAAATATGTGAGGAGCAGTCCTAAAAGATTTGATCTGTTTAATTTATAGGTTGAAGAAGCAAACTTGTCATATGGATCTTTATTGCATTAGATTGTCCTACAAAATGGAATTCAACTTATTTGATGCTACAAACTGATATAAAATAGCAAAAAGAATTTGATAAGTTGGAGGACAAAGACAAAAGGTTTTTGAAGGAGTTTAGGTTCAAATGTTCCAACTGAAAGAGACTGACTAACACCAAAATTTTGGCTCGTTTCTTGAAAACTTTTTATGAGGTAACTTGTAAATTTTATGGCTCATAATATTCTACCTCTATTGTTTATTTTCCTGAGATTATTGGAATTTTATAGAAATTGAGATTTGTGAAAATAGTCGAGATACATTGGTGTCCTGAAATGGGTATGAACTTGATGCATAAATTCAACAAATATTGGGGTTCTCTTCAGTCAACAAATATTATGCTTTTTGTAGCAGTAGTGTTTGATCCTAGATATAAGCTCAAATATCTCAAGGTTAAGTACACTTAGCATTATGGAGAGTAATTGGCTAAAAATTTGGTGAAAAAGGTTATAAATTCTTTAAATGAGATGATGGATGATTATAAAAATTTAAATGAAGATGAATCAAAAGAAGATGATTTCTCTTCTACTGTGTTGAATAAAAATGATGATTTCTTTGATGGTAGTGATACTTATGTTGATGATTTTTTTTGTTGAATTGGAGAAAGAACAAGAAGTTGCAGCTTTGGAAGAGTTGGATAGGTACTTGGAGGCCAAACTTGAAAAAAATAGAATTGATTTTGATCTTCTAAACTGGTGGAAGGTAAATGAGGTTAGGTATCCTTCTTTGGCAAATGTAGCAAGGGATGTATTTGCTATCCAAGCATCTACTGTGGCCTACGAATCTACATTTAGCACTGGGGTAGAACTTTAGATAAATTTAAGAGTTCTTTAACACCTATTACATCTGAAGTTTCATATGTCTACAAGATTGGTTGAGAAGCTCAAACAAACCTATTGAAATTGAAGAATTAGTTCAAGACCTTGATGATAATGAATCAGGTTAGTATAGAAATCTTGTAAATTTTAATTTTACTTTTACTTATTTTATTAATTCAATTTAATAAAAATAAGGTTCAATTAAAATTTTCAGAGGGGTCACAATATCCAAATATTCTTCAAACTATAGTTGCCTAATTTTAGTAATTACTTAAGCAGTAATTGCTGCTACCAATGTTTGTGGTCATCTTTAGCTATTCCTTAATATCTTAAGTAATTGTTTAAAAAATGTAGTATTGCTATTATGGTAAACTTTCACTCGGCTGAACAAAGCCATCTTGTGAAAAAATAAAGAACCAAATTAAGCACACACCTCGGTCCTGTTCTATTTAACATTTCTATCCTTTTCTGCTCATCAAAGCTTTTGACAAGGTAATGAAACTCGTTTGAGGTATTCGGCCTATTTGACAAAACAAAATTGGCCCAATTTAAGTTTGAAAGATACATAACTAAGGAATGATAAATGCTACAACAAAAGGTTTCGACATGAACTAACTTGGCCGGTTTGAAGAAAATAAATTGAAAAAAAATGTCTGAACTCCTTTTTGTCCCAAAACTATTTTATCATACCTAAAATCCCAGAACTCCGTCCAGTCCTATCCCTATATTTTCAACCGATGGGATGGGTCTGGATCTTAAAAAAAAATTCTCCGGAATATAGGAAGGGACTGGATATTTGTAATCCCCATCTCGTCGCGTCCCATGAGCACCCCTAGCATTGAGTGGTTTATTAATTTTATTTAAAAAATAAAATAACAAAAAATTTATTTTTATTATTTTTTGATATTTTCAAAGGATATAACCTTTGAAAATATAATAATTTTTAAATTTTTTTCAAAAGTGAATTCAATATTTAGTTATAATAATCATTATATTTATATATCATATAAATTCAATATAAATAAGTTTATTGATAAATATTCTAATAATGATCAAAAAATAAATTAATAATCTCTTATAAATAAGATAGATATCAATTAAAATAAAATAAAAAATCCTAGAATGATTCAGAAGAAATCAAAATATATTACTATATAATAATTTGTTTCGAAATTTTTTGTTCTTTTAAAATGTTTATCCATATTTTTTTGATGAAAATTAATTTATATAAATTATATTTGTCAAACTCAATTTATTTTTTAATTAATATTTATATAAAATAAACAAATAAATAATTAAATGAATATTTCCAATTAAAATGATAAAAATAATATTGATATTTAATCTTTATTATTTGGGTATTCCAGACTAATTTAAATTAGATCTGTCTCAATAATAATTTATTTTGTAATTTATATTTCTATAAAAATAAACTTATAATAATTAAAATAAAATTTAAAATTATCATGAATACAAATTAAAATGAGATTTATGAATTATTATTAATGTTAACCAGTATAATATTTTAAGTATTTAGAGGTTTTGTCGTTTATGACTGTATCGATTTATGTTTTTAGGCATTTAGTCATTTATAGGTTTTATTAAAACAATAAAATAACAAAAAAAATTGTAATTTTTCCTCATTTTCATAGGTTATAACCTTGAAAATATAATAATATTTAAAATTTTTTGAAATGTGAATACTATGTTTAATTATATTAATCTTACTAATTATATATCATATAAATTCAATATAAACAATTTTAATGGTAGATATTATAATAATGATCAAAAATTAAATTAATAATATATTATTAATAAGATTGATATTAATTAAAAAATATTTACTGAACCCAAATTGATTCAAAATTAAAGTAAAAAATATTAATGGATAATAATTTTTAATTTTTAAAATTTTACTTATTTTATATGCGTATATATTTTTTTTTGATTAAAAATAAATTATTTAAATTATATTTGTCTCACTCATAATTTATTTTGTAATAAATATTTTAATAAAATAAACTTATTAATAATTAAAATGAATATATAAAATAATAATAATTGAAATAAAAATTATTTTTCTTAATTATTAAGTAGTATATAGCAGTTTAATGGTTTATGTATTTAGGCATTAAGGGCCTTAGAAGTTTATTGATTTTAATGTGTATGCATTTAGTCGTTTATAGGTTTTATTTAAAAATTAAAATAACAAAATATTTATTTTTATTATTTTTTGATATTTTCAAAGGTTATAACATTTCAAAATATAATAAATTTTAATTTTTTTTCAAATGTGAATTCAATATTTAGTTATAATAATCATTATATTTATATATCATATAAATTCAAAATAAACAATATTATTGATAAATATTATGTTTTTAGGCATTTAGTGTTTTATAGTTTTTATTTAAACAATGAAATAACAAAAAAATTATTTTTAATATTTTTTCACATTTTCAAAGGTTAACCTTTGAAAATATAATAATTTTAAAATTTTTTAAAAATGTGAATACAATATTTAGTAATAATAATCAGTATATTATATATAATATAAACTAAATATAAACAATTTTATTGATAGATATGATATCAATTATTAAAAAATAAATTAATATGCTATTATTAATATGATAGATATAAATTAAAATATAATTGCAAAAGCTAAAAATATTAAAAATCTAAGTAAAATTTATTTCTAAATAATAATTTTTTTTTAATTTTTGCTTCTTTTTATAAGCTTATATTATTTTTTGATGAAAAATAAATTATTTAAATTATATTTGTATCACTCATAATTTATTTTGTAATTAATATTTTAATAAATTATTTAAATTATATTTAAGGCTTATGAGTTTTAAGGTTTAAGTATTTAGGGGCTTATGTGTTTTTGAGTTTAGAGGTTTAAGTGTATAGGCATTTAGTGGTTTATAAGTTTTATTTAAACAATGATATAACAAAAAATTTATTTTTTGTTATTTTTTCTCATTTTTTAAGGTTATAACCTTTGAAAATATAATATTTTTTAAATTTTTTTCAAATGTAAATATAACATTTAGTTATAATAATCTAAATTATTATAAGTCATTTAAATTCAATATAAATAATTTTATTGCTAGATATTATAATAATGATCAAACAAAATTTAATAAACTATTATTAATAAGATTGATATTATTTAAAATATATTTGCAAAATCTAAATTTATTCAAAATCAAAGTAAAATATATTACTTAATAAAAATTTTTTTAATGTTTTTCTTTATATTTTTGTTATTATATATAAATAATTTAAATTAATTTGTTTTACTCATAATTTATTTTGTAATATATAATTCTATAATAATAAACTAATAAATTATTAAAAAAATTATTTAAAATTATAATGAATATAAATAAAATTGAGATATATTATTTATTATTCAGGATATACCGGTTTAATGGTTTAAGTATTTAACTATTTTTGGGTTTAGGAGTTTAGTAATTTAAGTGTTTAGACCTTTAGTGATTTATAGTTATTATCTTAAGAATTGAAAAACAAAAATATTAATTTTTTAATTTTTTTAATTTTTGAATGCTGTAACCTTTGAAAATATAATAATTTTAAATTTTTTTAAATGTGAATATAATAATTAGTTATAATAATCTTAATAATTATACATAATGTAAACTAAATATAAATAATTTTATTAATAGATATTATAATAATGATCAATAAATAAATTAATAAACTAGTATTAATAAGAATGATATAAATTAAAATATAATTGTAGAATCTAAAATGATTCAAAATCAAAATAAGATATATTACTAAATAATAATTTTGTTTTTAATATTTTGCCTCATTTTATAAGCATATATATTTTTTTGATGAAAAATAAATTATTTAAAATATATCTGTCCAACTAATAATTTATTTTGTAATTAATATTTCTATAAAAATAAATTGATAAATAATTAAAATGAATATTTAAAAATATAATGAATACTAATAAAAAAGAGATATATATTTTTTTATTTAGTGTATACATATTTAATGGTTTAAGTTTTTTTGTGGTTTTGGGGTTAAGAAGTTTTTGATTTATATGTTTGCACATTTAGGTGTTTATAGGATTTATTTAATCAATGAACTAATAAAAAAACTATTTTTATGAATTTTCGTGATTTTCAAATGTTATAACCTTTGAAAATATAATAATTTTATAATCTTTGTAAAATATGAATACAATACTTAGTTATAATAATCTTATTATTTATATTTGATGTAAATTTAATATAAACAATTTTATTAATATATATTATTAGAATGATCGAAAAATAAATTAATAAACTATTATTATTAAGATAGATATTAATTAAAATATATTTGCAGAACCCAAAATAATTCAAAGTCAAAGTAAATTATATTACTAAATAAAATTTTAAATTTTTGAAATTTTGTTTATTTTTATAAGCTTATTATTTTTTCATAAAAAATAATATATTTAAATTATATGTCTCAATCATTATTTATTTTATAATTAATATTTCTATAAAAATCAACTAAAAAATAATTAAAATGAATATTTAAAATTATAATGAATACATATAAAAATGAAATTTATTAATTATTATTTAGGTTATATATGTTTAATGGTTTAAGTATTTAGGATGTTTTGGTGTTAAGGAGTCTAGATATTTAAATGATTAGGCATTTAGTGGTTTATAAGTTTATTTAAATTATAAAATAATAAAAAAATTATTTTTGTGATTTTTTAACATTTTTGAAGGTTATAACCTTTGAAAATATAATAATTTTTAAATTTTTTTCAAAAGTAAATATAATATTTAGTTATAATAATCTTATTATTTATAAGACATTTAAATTCAATATTAGTAATTTTATTGATAGATATTATAATAATGATCAAAAAATAAATTAATAAACTATTATTAATAAGATTGATAGTAATTAAAATATAAATGCAAAACCTATAATGATTCAAAATCAAAGTAAAATATATTACTAAATGATAATTATTTGTTTTTAAATTTTTACTTATTTTTATAAGGTTATATTTATTTTTTGATTAAAAATAAATTATTAAAATTATATTTGTCTCACTCTTTATTTATTTTGCAATTAATATTTCTTTAAAAATAACTAAAAAATAATTAAAATGAATATTTAAAATTATAATGAATACAAATTAAAATGAGATTTATGATTTATTATATATGGTATACAAGTTTAATGGATTTTTAATTTAGGAGTTTTGTCATTTAGGAGTTTAGCAATTTATGTTTTTAGGTATTTAGTGATATATAGTTTTTAGTTATATAATAAAAATAAATTTTTTTTTTGATTTTATCTGATTTTCAAAGGTTATAACCTTTAAAAATAAAATAACTCTTAAATTTTTTGAAATATGAATACCATGTATAATTATATTAATCTTACTAATTATATATTATATAAATTGAATTTAAACAATTTTAATGATATATAGTATAATAATGATCAATTATTAAATTAATAAACTATTATTAATAATAAAAATATTAATTAAAATATATTTACATAACACAAAATGATTCAAAATCAAATCAAAATATATTACTAAATAATAATATTTAATTTTCAAATATTTATTTCTTTTTATAAGCTTATATTTTTTATTGATTAAAAATAAATTATTTAAATAATATTTGTCTTACTCAAAATTTTTTTAGTAATTAATTTTTCTAAATAATTAAACTATAAATAAGTAAAATGAATATTTAAAATAATAATAAATAGAAATAAAAATGAGATTTATTATTTATTAAGTAGTATATAGCTGTTAAAAGGTTTATGTATTTAGGGGTTTCAAAGTCAATGAGCTTACAGATTTAAGTAAGCATTTAATGATCTATAGGTTTTATTTTGAAAATGAAATAACAAAAAATTTATTTTTTTTATTTTTTATCATTTTTTAAGGTTATAACCTTTGAAAATATAATATTTTTTAATTTCTTTTAAAAAGTGAATACAATATATATTATAATAATCATATTAATTATATATCATATAAATTCAATATAAACAATTTTATTGATAGATATTTTAATAATTATCAAAAAATAAATTAAAAATCTATAATTAATAATATAGATATCAATTAAAATATAATTAAAAATCCTAAAATTATTCAGAAGCAAAGCAAAATATATTACTATATAATAATTTTTTGTTTTGAAATTTTTTTTATTTTAAAAATTTACTTATATTTTTTTGATGAAAACTAATTTATATTAATAATATTAGTGTAACTCTTAATTTATTTTGTTATTAATATTTATATAAAAAATAAAGAAATAAATAATTAAAATAAATATTTAAAATTATAATGAAAACAAAATGATATTTAGTATTAATTATTTAGGGTATACCAGTTTAATTTATATTAGATCCGTCTTAAAAATAATTTATTTTGTAATTAATATTTCTATAAAAAAACTGATAAATAATTAAAATAGAAATAATTTATAGGTTTTATTATTAATATATACAAGTTTAATGGTTTTGACATTTAGAAGTTTAGAGATTTAAGTTTTTAGGCATTTAGTATTTTATAGGCTTTATTTAAACAATAAAATAACAAAAAAAATTTGTAATATTTTCTAATTTTCAGAGGTTATAACCTCTGAAAATATAATAAAATTTAAGATTTTCTAATATCTGAATATAATATTTTGTTATAATAATATTAATAATTATATATCATAAAAATTCAATATAAATAATTTTATTGATATATATTATAATAATGATCAAAAATAAAATTAATAAACAATTAAAGTAAAATATATTACTGAATAATAATTTTTAATTTTTAAATTTTACTTCTTTTATAAGCGTATATCTCTTTTTTGATTAAAAATAAATTATTTAAATTATATTTATCGCACTCAAAATTTATTTTGTAATCAATATTTCTATAAAAATAAACTAATAAATAATTAAAATGAATATTTAAAATTATTATAAAGACAAATAAAAATTAGATTTATTAATTATTATGTATTATATAGTGGTTTAATGGTTTATGTATTTAGGAAATACGGGGTTTGGGAGTTTATCTAAATTTTTTGTTTTGAATTTTTTCTTTATTTTTAAAAGTTTATCTATATTTTTTTGATGAAAAATAATTTATATAAATAATATTTGTGTAACTCTTAATTTATTTTGTTATTAATATTTATATAAAAAATAAACAAATAAATAATTAAAATGAATATTTAAAATTATATTGAAAAAATGATATTATTCTTTATTATTTAGGTTATACCGGTTTAATTTAAATTATATCTGTCTTACTAATAATTTATTTTGTAATTAATATTTTTAAAAATAAATTGATAAATTATTAAAATAAAAATTTATAATTATACGGAATAAAAATTTAAATGAGATCTATGAATTATTATTAATGTATACCAGTTTAATGGTTTAAGTATTTAAATGTTTTGTCATTTAGAAGTTTAGTGATTTATATTTTTAGGTATTTAGTGGTTTATAGGTTTTATTTAAACAATAAAATAACAAAAAAATTATTTTTGATATTTTTTCACATTTTCAATGGTTATAACATTTGAAAATATAATAATTTTTAAATTTTTTTTAAATGTAAATAATTACATTGCTAGATATTATTATACAGATCAAAAAAATGTAATAGATTATTATTAAAAAGATATATATTATTTAAAATATATTTGCAAAATCTAAATTTATTCAAAATCAATTTAAAATATATTACTAAATAAAAATTTTTTTAATGTTTTGCTTTTTTATAAGTTTATATTTTTGTTTTTAAAAACAATTATTTAAATTATATTTGTATTACTCATAATTTATTTTGTAATTTATAATTCTATAATAATAAACCACTAAATAATTAAAATGAATATTTAATATTATAATGAATACAAATAAAATTTAGATTTATTATTTATTATTCAGGATATATCGGTTTAATGGTTTGAGTATTTAGGTGTTTTTTGGTTTAGGAGTTTAGTGATTTAATTGTTTAGACCTTTAGTGATTTATAGTTTTTATTTAAAGAATGAAAAAACAAAAAATTAAATTTTTTGATTTTTTTTAATTTTTGAAGGTTATAACCTTTGCAAATATAATAATTTTTAATTTTTTTAAATGTGAATATAATATTTAGTTATAATAATCTTAATAATTTTATATAATGTAAACTAAATATAAATAATTTTATTAATAAATATTATAATAATGATCAATAAATTAATTAATAAACTAGTATTAATAAGAATGATATACATTAAAATATAATTGTAAAATCTAAAATGATTTAAAATCAAAATAACATATATTAACAAAAAATAATTTTTTATTTTTAAAATTTTGCCTCTTTTTATAAGCATATATATTTCTTTTGATGAAAAATAAATTTTTTAAATTATATCTGTCTCACTAATAATTTATTTTGTAATTAATATTTCTATAAAAATAAACTGCTAAATAATTAAAATGAATATTTAAAATTATAGTGAATAATAATATAATTGAGAATTATGATTTATTATTTAGACTATACTAGTTTAATGTTTGAGTATTTATGAGCTTCGGGGATTAGGAGTTTAGTCATTTTAGAATTTAGTCATTGAGTGGATTATAGGTTTTATTTAAAAAATAAAAAAAAAGTATTTTTGTTATTTTTTCTCATTTTTGAAGGTTATAACCTTTGAAAATATAATAATTAAATATCATATAAATTCAATATAAATTATTTTATTGGTATATATTATAATAATTATCATAAAAAAATAATAAACAATTATTAATATGATAAATATTGTTTAAGATATATTTGCAAAACCTAAAATGATTCAAAATCAAAGTTAAATATTTTACTAAATATTAATTTTAAATTTTTAAATCTTTGTATCCATTTATATGCTTATATATTTTTTGATGAAAAATAAATTTTTTAAATTATATTTGTCTCACTAATAGTTTATTTTTTAATTCATATTTCTATAAAAAAAAACTAATAAATAATTAAAATGTATGTTTAAAATTATAATGAATTTTAATAAAAATGAGATTTATTATTTATTATATATAGTATACCGGTTTAATAATTAAATTATTTAGGGGTTTTGTCGTTTAGAAGTTTAGCAATTTATGTTTTTAGGCATTTAGTGGTTTATAGGTTTTATTTATATAATAAAAATAAAAATTTTTTTTTCGATTTTTTCTGATCTTCAAAGGTTATAATCTTTGAAAAGAAAATAATTTTTATAATTTTTTGAAATGTGAATACCATGTATAATTATATTAATCTTACTAATGATATATCATATAAAATAAATATAAACAATTATAATTATAGATATTATAATAATGATCAAAAATTAAATTAACAAACTATTATTAAAAATCTAAATATTAATTAAAATATATTTACATAACACAAAATGATTCAAAATCAAATCAAAATATATTGCTAAAAAATAATATTTAATTTTTAAATTTTTCCTTCTTTTTTTAAGCTTATATTTTTTTTATTAAATATATATTATTTAAATATTATTCGTCTCATTCGAAATTTATTTCGAATTAATTTTCTAAAAATTAAACTATAAATAATTAAAAAGAATATTTAAAATTATAATAAATAGAAATATAAATCAGATTTATTATTAAATAAGTAGAATATAGCTATTAATAGGTTTATGTATTTAGGGGTTATGGGGTTTATGAGCTTACTGATTTTAGTAAGTAATCATTTAATGATCTATAGGTTTCATATAAAAAATGAAATAACAAAAAAATTATTTTTATTATATTTTCTCATTTTTAAAGCTTATAACTTTTGAAAATAAATAATTTTAAAATTTTTTTCTAAATTGAATACAATATTTATCTATTTTAATTATAATAATTATATATCATATAAATTCAATATAAACAATTTTATTGATAGATATTCTAATAATTATCAAAAAATAAATTAAAAATCTATTATGAATAAGATTGATATTACTTAAAATATAATATCAAAACCTAAAATGATTCAAAAGCAAAGAAAATATATTACTAAATAATAATTATTTCTTTTTAAATTTTTATTCTTTTTATAAGCTTATCTATTTTTTGATTAAAAATAATAGTTATAAATTATATTTTTAACTCATAATTTATTTTAGAATTAATACAGATATACAAATAAAAAACTAAAATTCAAAATGATTTTTTTAAATTATAATGAAAACAAATAAAAATGAGATTTATTAATTATTATTTAGTGTATACCAGTTTAAAGGATTATCTATATAGGGGTATAGGGATTTTGTAGTTTAGTGATTTAATTGTTTAGGCATTTAGTGGTGTATAGGTTTTATTTAAACAATGAAATAACAAAAAAAATATTATTTTTATTTTTTCACATGTTAAAAGGTTATAATCTTTGAAAACACAAAAATTTTAAAACTTTTTTTTTAAAAGTGAATACAATATTTAGTTATAATAATTGTTAAATTTATATATCATATAAATTGAATATAAACATTTTTACTGATAAATATTCTAATAATGATCAAAAAATAAATTAATAATCTATTATTTATAAGATATATATCATTTAAAATATAATTATAAATATTAAAATGATTCAGAAGCTAAGCAAAATATATTACTATATTATAATTTTTTGTTTTGAAATTAGTTTTTTAAAATTTATCTATATTTTTTTTTGATGAAAAATAATTTATATAAATTATATTTGTTTAACTCATAATTTATTTTGTAATTGATATTAATATAAAAATATACAAATAAATAATTAAAATGAATATTTAAAATTA
Source organism: Sapria himalayana (assembly GCA_029783825.1). NCBI lineage: Eukaryota > Viridiplantae > Streptophyta > Magnoliopsida > Malpighiales > Rafflesiaceae > Sapria > Sapria himalayana. Next base: position 4,251,953 of record JAREIK010003484.1, read on the forward strand.
TAATGAAAAAAAATGAGTTTTATTATTTAATTTTTAGGGTATACCGGTTTAATTTTAATTAGATCTATCTAACGAATAATTTATTTTGTAATTAATATTTATGTACAAATAAACTAATAAATAATTAAAATAAAAATTTCAAATTAAACTGAATAAAAATTAAAATGAAATTTATGCTTTATTATTAATGTATACCAATTTAATTTTTTATGTAATTAGAGGTTTTTTCATTTAGGAGTTTAGTGATTTATGTTTTTAGGCATTTAGTGGTTTATAGGTTTTATTTAAATAATAAAATAACAAAAGAAAATTTTGTAATTTTTTCTAATTTTCAAAGTTAATAACATTTGAAAATATAATTATATTTAACTTTTTTGAAATGAGAATATAATATTTAGTTATAATAATGTTAATTATTATATATCATATAAATTCAATATAAACAATTTTATTGAGAGATATTATAATAATGATCAAAAATTATATTAATAAACTATTAATAATAAGATTTATATTCATTAAAAAATAATTACAAAACCCAAATTGATTCAAAATTAAAGTAAAATATATTACTTAATAATAATTTTTAATTTTTAAATTTTTACTTATTTTATAAGCGTATATACTTTTTTTGATTAGAAATAAATTATTTAAATTATATTTCTCGCGCTCATAATTTATTTTGTAATAAATATTTCTATAGAAATAAACTAATAAATAATTAAAATGAATATTTAAAATTATAATAAATAAAAATAAAAATTAGATTTATTAATTATTAAGTAGTTTATAAAAGTTTAATGGTTTATGTATTTAGGCATTACGGGGTTTAGGAGTTTATTGATTTAACTGTGTATGCATTAAGTGGGTTATAGTTTTTATTTAAAAAATAAAATAAAATTTTTTAATTATTTTTTGATATTTTCAAACGGTATAACCTTTGAAAATATAATAATTTTTAAATTTTTTTCAAAAAGTGAATAAATATTTATTCATAATAATCATACTAATTATATATCATATAAATTCAATATAAATAATTTAATTGATAGATATTCTAATAATTATCAAAAAATAAATTAAAAATCTATTATGAATAACATTGATATTACTTAAAATATAATTTCAAAACCTAAAATGATTCAAAAGCAAAGCAATATATATTACATAATAATAATTATTTATTTTTAAATTTTTTTTCATTTTATAAGCTTATCTATTTTTTGATGAAAAATAATTTTTATAAATTATATTTTTAACTCATAATTTATTTTATAATTAATATATATATATATATATAAAACTAAAGAATCAAAATAAATTTTTTAAATTATAATGAAAACAAATAAAAATGAGATTTATTAATTATTATTTAGGGTATACCGGTTTAAAGGATTATCTATATAGGTGTATCGTGATTTTGTAATTTAGTGATTTAAGTGGTTAGGCATTTAGTGATTTATAGGTTTTATTTAAACAATAAAATAACAAAAAAATATATATTTTTTTGTTTTTTCACATGTTAAAAGGTTATAATCTTTAAAAATATAATAATTTTAAATTTTTTTTTAAAGTGAATATAATTTTTGGTTATAATAATTATTAAATATATATATCATATAAATTCAATATAAGCATTTTTATTGATAAATATTATAATTATGATAAAAAAATAATTTAATAATCTATTATTAATAAGTTAAATATCAATTAAAATAAAACTACAAAACCTAAAATGATTCAGAAACAAAGCAAAATATATTACTATATAATAATTTTTTGTTTTTAATTTTTCTCTTTTTTCAATTAGTTTATCTATATTTTTTTGTTCAAAAATAATTTATATAAATTATATTTTTATAACTCATAAATTATTTTGTAATTAATATTTATATAAAAATAAACAAATAAATAATTAAAATGAAAATTTAAATTTATAATTATAAATAATGAGATTTATTATTCAGGGTATACAAGTCTAATCTAAAATTATAATTACAGTTAATACTGTAAGACATTTCTGTTGCTTTAATCTATAATGCATAAGCATTTTCTGTTGGATTTAGCTAGTCGTACTGAGCGACTAGCGAACCACGTTATTTTCGGTGTTTATTTCTTGTTTTTTGATTCTATCATGGATGGTTGCTGAATTGGGATATATATATTGCTTGTTTTCTGTTATTTCTATGTTTCTGTATCTCAATCTCACTACCATGGAAGCACAATTGCCCAACAATTATATATGGTAAACCAGTTTAATGGATTGATAATTTAGGGGTTTTGTCATTTAGGAGTTAGCAATTTATGTTTTTAGGCATTTAGTGGTATATAGGTTTTATTTATGTAATAAAAATAATTTTTTTTTGATTTTTTTTAGATTTTCAAAGGTTATAACCTTTAAAAATAAAATAATTTTTAAAATCTTTTGAAATGTGAATACCATAAATAATTATATTAATCTTATTAATTATATATCATATAAATTCAATATAAATAATTTTAATGATAGATATTATAATAATGATCAAAAATTAAATTAATAAACTATTATTAATAATATAAATATTCATTATAATATATTTACATAACCCAAAATGATTCAAAATCAAATAAAAATATATTACTAAATAATAATATTTAATTTTTAAATTTTTCCATATTTTTATAATCTTGTATTTTTTTATGATTAAAAATAAATTATTTAAATAAAATTTGTCTCACTCGAAATTTATTTTGTAATTAATTTTTTTAATAATTAAAATATAAATAATTAAAATGAATATTTAAAATTATAATAAATAGAAATAAAAATGAGATTTATTATTTATTAAGTAATATACAGTTGTTATAAGGTTTATGTATTTAGGGGTTTCGGGTTATATGAGATACTGATTTAAGTAAGTAAACATTTAGTGGTATAAAGCTTTTATTTAAGAAAGAAATAACAAAAAATTTATTTTTTGTATTCTTTCTCATTTTTTAAGATTAAAACCTTTGAAAATATAATAATTTTTTTATTTTTTTCAAAAGTGAATACAATATTTATTTATAATAATCATAATAATTATATATCATATAAATTCAATTTAATTAATTTTAGTCATAGATATTCTAATAATTATCAAAAAAAATTTAAAATCCATTATGAATAAAATTGATATTACTTAAAATATAATATCAAAACCTAAAATGATTCAAAAGCAAAGCATAATATATGACTTAATAATAATTATTTGTTTTTAAATTTTTATTCTTTTTATAAGCTTATCTGTTTTTTTGATGAAAAGGAATCTTTATAAATTATATTTTTAACTCAATTTATTTTATTATTAATATATATATATATATATATAACTTATCAATCAAAATAATTTTTTTTAATTATAATGAAAACAAATAAAAATGTGATTTATTAAAGATTATTTAGGGTATCCCGGTTTAAAAGATTTTCTATATAGGGTTATCGGGATTTTGTAGTTTAATGATTTATGTGTTTAGGCATTTAGTGATTTATAGGTTCTATTTAAACAATGAAATAACAAAAAAAATATTTTTTTTTTCACATGTTCAAAGGTTATAATCTTTGAAAATATAAAAATTTTAAAACATTTTTCAAAAGTGAATACAATATTTAGTTATAATAATTATTAAATTTATATATCATATAAATTCAATATAAACATTTTTATTGATAAATATTCTAATAATGATCAAAAAATAAAATAATAATCTATTATTAATAAGTTAGATATCAATAAAAATATAATTACAAAACCTAAAATGATTCAGAAACAAAGCAAAATATATTACTATATAATATTTTTTTGTTTTTAAATTTTTTCTTCATTTATTAAGTTTATCTATATTATTTTGTTGAAAAATAATTTATATAAATTATATTTGTATAAATTATAATTTATTTTATAATTAATATTTTTATAAAAATAAACAAATAAATAATTCAATTCAATATTTAAAATTATAATGAAAATAATAAAAATAAGATTTATTATTTATTATTTAGGATATACATGTTTAAAAAATTTATCTATTTAGGGTTTTCGAGATTTAGAAGTTATTGATTTTTGTATTTAGGCATTTAATGGTTTATAGGTTTTATTCAAACAATGAAATAACAAAAAATTAATTTTTGATATTTTTTCAAATTTTCAAAGGTTATGACATTTGAAAATATAATAATTTTAAAATTTTTTAAAAATGTGAATACAATATTTAGTAATAATAATTATTATAACTATATAAAATATAAACTAAATATAAACAATTTTATTGATATATATTATATCAATTATCAAAAAATAAATTAATAAACAATGAGTTTAAAGTTTAAATTATATTTAAGTGTTTTAAGTATTTAGGGGATTTTGTGTTTAAGAGTTTAAATGTTTAAGTGTTTGGAATTTAGTGGTTTATAAGTTGTATTTAAACAATGATATAGCAAAAAATTTATTTATATTTTTTTTTCTAATTTTTGAAGATTATATCCTTTGAAATTATAATAATTTTTAAATTTTTTTCAAATGTAAATATAATATTTATTTATAATAAATCATAAATCATAAATATTCATTATAATTTTAAATATTCATTTTAATTATTTATTAGTTTATTTTTTAGAGAAATATCAATGACAAAATAAATAATGAGTGAGGCAAATATAATTTTAAATATTCATTATAATAAATAAAGAATATTTATGTATTATTAAGATATGTATCATAATGGAAATAATATTAAGATTGCATGTAAAAATAATAAAGAATATTTATGTATTATTCATATTGAAGTCATAAGCTTGTAGTGAAAAAAGTATATATTTCTCTTCATAATTATATTATACAACAATAACAATAATTACATTAAATATATTGACAAGCCATAAATTATCTAAGCCAAATATGTTTATGTTTTGGCATGATATACCAAGGCATCCATGATCAACAATGATGAGTCAAATAATTGAAAATTCACATAAACATCAATTAAAGAACCAAAAAATTTTGTCTAGTGAGTATCCATGTGCTTCTTGTTTACAAAGAAGATTAAGGCTCATTAAATAATATATGCCAAGTATTCCATTGGCATTTATTTTTTTGTGTAAACAATTTTGAAGGTATACCTATGTCATGACATGGAAAATTTGACATCTCTTTATCATTTCTCTTTCATCCAATCCTTCATTCAACCAAGTTATCACTAACATTCATCAAATTCTTAAAAATAGATATTTTTAGGAATTTGTGGCCTTTTCCTAAATATTTATGGCAATGAAAAGAGAAAGATATGATATTTGAAAATACCATAGCTTCTATCACAAATGGAATACTTGGATACTATGATATAAAATTTATGTCATATTTTTTAAAGTGTTATCAAATTAGTATGGTCATGACTCCAAGAAAATTTTGCAACTAAAAAAAAAGTATTACATAATAAAATAATTATGTAAATGAGGTGGTAGAATTATAGCGTGTGAAAATTTCTATGACTAATTATGTTCTTGGGTGCTGAAAAATTTCTATGCCTAATTAGGCATCTCATACAAAAATCTTTGTTGAATCCCCAATATTTCTGGAATGAATTCAATAGGGCATATGTTAATCATTTTGCTATTTCAGGATGCTAATAGATGTCTCATCTTGATGATCACATATTTATTTATTATCTACTAACAATATTACATTTATCATTCTCTTTGCTTAAAATCATAAGGTTACAAGCATATTTTTCAGATTATATAATCAAGAAGATCTATATCAATAATGTTGATAAATTTATATCTAAAATATAAGATGATTATTGCATGTCAATTGAAATCGAAGTAAAACATCCAATTATTCATGTACATACACAGAATGGACTAGCATGAATTGTTATCAAACAACTCTAACTAATTAGTCGACAATTACTTATAAGGACAATGTTACCTAATTTTGCTCGAGGACATGTCATTCTACATGCTCTAGCAAATGCTAAGTATTTGGGTTTATAGTCCCAACACTCAATAATATGAAATCTATAGATTACAAATGGATATTTATAAAAAAACATAATGATAAATATAAAATTATTAGATACAAAACATGTCTTGTGACACAAGATTTTTCACAAATACCTCGAATTGATTATAAAAAAATAAATTCACATTTGATTGATATTATTATATATCAATATTTGATTAGTTTGTCGATCTCAAAAAGACTAGAGTGGGCATGTTAGAAAATGATATTTACATAAAAGCTCCAGAAAGATTTTAATTATCTCAAGTAAATATATCATCATTCACAGCCATGAAATATATACTCAATAAAGTTGAACTATCAAAATATGAATTAAAACAATCTAGAATTGGGTATTTGACCAAAGATTGGTATAGTAACAATTCTATAAGTCCTTAAAATTAAGACTCCTAAAGAACTAACTAAAACATCTAAATATTGAAAGATGAGTTTGAGATGAAAGACTTAAAAATATATATATATTATCTCAACCTACAAATTGAGCTTAAGTCTAATGAAAGTATAATGAAATTCTCATATATCATTCAATATATGTCAAAAAGGTATTAAAGCAATTTAACTTGGATAAAACACATCCATTAAGTTCTCCAATAATTCAATCTTTGCTCTCATATTCTAGAGAGAGAAAATCTTCATTATTATACAAAAGAAGCTTTAGCTCAAGCTAAAATGGATAAAAATGACTCCTTAGTAAATAAGGAGTCCTTTTCTAATATTGATAAGGGGCCCGATGCATCACTTCCGAAGTTTGGCGCAAAACAAGAAGAGCATGCCATCTTCTTTGAAGAACAAGAAACAGAATTCATGAAAATGGCAGACGTATTTAAATTTACACTTATCGAAAAATTTACACATGGGAACTCATATTTCAAAGACATTAAGAATTTTATTGCAATGTTAAAACTGAATGGGGTTGTTAAATTGGCTTTCTATGATGCTAAGCACCTTGTTTTACAGTGCTCGGTAGATGAAGATTTTCAAAGAATATGGTTGCGGGGGCAATGAAGCATCAATATGATTTTCAAAGAATATTTTGATATATTCAAATGGTCTCCTAACTTCTCGCCGAAGGTCGAATCCCCCATAGCCCCAATATGATTCTCTATCCCGAACTTACCTTTGCATTTATTCTGTAAAAAATCTTTTTTCTCCATATCAAAATATCTTGGCACACCTATGCTTATTGATGAGGCTAAGGCCTATATGTCTAGACCGAATTTGGCAAGGGTATGTGTAGAATGCAATATCCAAAAACCTATCCCCAAACGACTGTGGATAGGGACAAGCGAGAGGGAGGGTTACTAGCAAACAGTCATCCCAGAAAATGTCCCAAGTTACTGCAACCAATGTAAGAAGATGAGACATATGAGCGATAAATGCTTAATGAAGATATATAGGAAGTAGGAAAAGAAGCATCTCCAAATAAAGAGGGTGAATGTGAAGTGAAAAAAAGGGGAGAAATAGCTAACCTCTCGGGAAGTAAAGGGAATGAAGCCAAAGGGTTGCAAAATATAGAGTAGGAGCACAATAAGTTTAGGCAGAATGGGAGGCTCAAGTGCAATGAAAAAGAATGTTGAAAGTAGGGAAGGGGAGGAGCAGCTAATGCCCACTCAATGGGGGCAAGATATGGAGGCCTTACAGAGGAGAAATAGACAAGGTATAGAGGGCAGAAACATAAAAATATAGGCAAAATGGAAGTGCCAAGTGCTTTAGAGAATGAAGTTGAAGGCAGGGAATGGAAAGAACTACTACCCACTCAGTGGGGGCAGGAGGCACTGAGAGAAAATAGGAAAGGCAGAAAAAGGGGGTTGGGAAGAAGGATGAAAAAATTAATAGATACATATAATTATAACTGGGAAGAAGATGATCACTAGAGGAATGAGAGTCGGATTCAAAGAGGTATCTAGCCTTTGAAAATGACAAAGAGGAACTTCCAAAAAAGTCACGGGATGACTTGTCGGAAGTAATTGTAGAGGGAGGGAAGTATACGAGAAAAAAAGTGATGAAATTTATTAAAATAATGAATTTAAATCTACAAGCTATTAAGCTACCTTCAAAGGAATTGGAACAAGAAACATAAAAGCCACAAGAAATACTAGAAAATACTTTGATAAAAAATGAGTCAAAATGTTTAACTAGATCACAAAAGAAAAATAATTTTGATGGGTAGTTGCTTATATTGAAATATAAGAGGCATAGCGAATATGTCATCAATTAATAGAGTTAAAAAGCTAATAAAAATACATAATATTAAGATTTTAGTATTAGCTAAACCACTAGTGGAAAAAGAAAAAATAGATATTTATATAAAAATAATAGGGATGGAGCACACATGCAAATATAAGTAATAAATTATGGTTAATATGAAAAAAACTTAGCTCGATTAAAATTATAAAAGATTCATATCAAATAATAAGCTTTGAGATTAATAGCTTCCCGGAAGCTATAATCTCAATTATTTATGCTAAAAACTCTAAAATAGATAGGAAAGTATTATGACAGAAGATGGAAGAAATAGCAAATAAGGAGAGGCTATGGGTGGTTTGAGGGAATTTTAATGTTATTAGAATGAGTAATGAGAAAGGAAGAAGAGTACCGGATGCGAAAGCAGTTAAAAATTTCAACCAGGTAATTTCACAAGCTGACCTAATGAAGGCCAGTTTTTTAGGTTCAAATTTTACCTGGTGTAATAACTGGAGAAAGAGATATGTAATATATACAAGACTAGACCGGGTGCTATATAACACAAAATGGTTGGTCAAGTTCGGGGGCATAGGGGTTAGGCACCTGAATAGAACATGCTTAGATCATAGTTCACTTCTAAATTTTCATAAGTTAGCAGAGGGGAATAAGCATTTTAAGTTCCAGAGCATGTGGGGTTTACATGCAGGCTTCCTGAAGGTGGTAGAGAAATCATGGTCGATACCAGTCACGGAAAATCTTTTGTTGGTTTGTTACATAGACTAAAGCTTGTACTGGCAAAGTTGAACAAAGAAACTTTTGAAAATATTGACAAAAATATTCAGGAGACAGAAAATAAAGTAGAAGAATGAAAGAAGAAATATGAGGACAATAAAAATGATAGCAACAGGTGTGAGCTAAGTAAAGCAGAAGCTAAGTTAAAACTTAAGCTACAAATGGAGGAGGTATTCTGAAAACAAATGACAAAAGTAAAATAGTTAAAAGAATGTGACAAAAATACTAGATTCTTTCATACAATGACTAAAATTAAAAAGCAAAAGAGCATGATTAAAGATATTAAAAATGAAAAAGGAGAATGAATAGAAAATGAAAAGGATATGAAAGAGATAATATAAGATTTCTTTACACATCACTTATATGGGAGATTAAGAGAAAGAGAAGACAAGATGTTGCATGCTATTAAAAGTAAAGTAACAAAAATTTAAAACAGAAGACTTGCCAGAGATCCTAATGAGGAGAAGATAAAAGAGACAATTTTCAGTATCAAGAAAGATAGTGCGGCAGGATCAGATAGATAAAATAATGACTTTTTTCAAATAAGTTGGGGCATAATTAAACACAAACTGGTCACAACAATTTCTTGGATTTTTGCAGGAGCAGAGATATCTAAAAATTAGGCTAGCTCACTCATTATTTTAATACCAAAAATAGAGAATCCTCAAAAATGCAAAGAATTTAGACCAATCAGTCTATGTAATTTAATATATAAGAATTTTAGCTAAGTTATTGCAAAATAGATTAAGTGAGGTTCTGCCAAGTATTATCTCACCGGAACAAATAGGTTTTATCAAAAATAGATTAATGATGAAAAACATTATATTAGTCTCGGAAATGACAAAGGACATAGGCACAAAAGTAAAAGGGTATAACATAATAGTAAAAATAGATTTATCAAAAATATTCGATAGAGTAGAATGAAATATATTATATTATATAATGAAAAGAATGAGATTCTCAGAATTTTGAATAGATTTAATATATAGATGTATCTCAAGTCCTTCGGTTAAAATCTTTATAAACGAACAAATAGGCCAGGAATTCAAACCTACAAGAGGTCTCAAGCAAGGAGACCACATCTCACCATTATTATTTAATATATATCTGGAAGTATTAATTTTGAATATGAAATAGAATATAGAAAAAGGAAAAATATTATCATATAAACAACGAGTAATACACCGAGGATAAGTTATTTAGCCTATGCAGATAATGTGATAATATTCACAAACACGAGTACAAATTCAATGAAACATTTAATGGAGCTATTTCAGGATCTAGAAGAAGAAACCAGTCAAGTCTTACAAAAATAAATATCAGTTTTTAATTAAAAGAAAAGTCCCGAAAAGGTTGGCCCAAAAGATAAATAAAATTACTGAGTTCACTCAAAAAATGAGAGCTCTACTATACCTAGGATGCCTAGTTTTTGAAGATAAGTTGAAGAAAGACTACTTAAGTTTCCTAATTAAAAAACTGAGAAGGAAAATAGCAGGGTGAAAAGAAGAGCTACTAAGTATAGCAGGAAGAATTACTTTGATAGTGCATGTGCTACAAAGTTCATTAATGCATATATTAATGAATATATAGCCACCAAAAAAATTAATGAGAAAGTTAGAGAAAGAGATATCAAACTTCTTATGGAGCAAGAGGAATGAAAAATATAAGGCGCAATGGGTAAAATGGGGAGATCTATGCTATCCTAGAGAGGAGGAAAGCCTAGGACTCACTAACCTAATGGACATGTCCAAAGCCTAGGCATATAAAAATTGGTGGAGATTCATGAGTAAAAAGGGCTTTTGGGCAGACTTTATGAAAGGTAAATATGATAAAGACAATAATTTATTTCGTAACTCAAAAAAAGCTTCAAATACATGGAAACAAATGTTTAATCAAAGACATGCATTGAAAGCTAACTCAAAGCAGACTAAGAATGGATGGGAATGGGCAATGAAGCACGGACATGGCTCCCTACAGCCATGTCCACGTGTCCAACACATGGATACATAAACATGATACGGACACGGTACGGATACGTGTCCGATACGCCATGTGGCATATCATTGATCAATCCGTATCCGATATGCAATGTGACAAATTGGACGGTTGCGTCAGCTGTCATATCCATGTCGAGAGTGACCGACGCCCGAGGACGTCCAGTGGCCAACATCGCCGCATGGGCGACTTTGGCCACTCGACGCAGACGGCGAGCACGATTTAAGGGGGAAGGCAGGGGGCAGGCACGATTTGAGGGGGAAGGCAAGGGGCAAGCACAATTTGAGGGGGGGAGGCAGGAGGCGGGCGCAATTTGAGGGGGGGGGGAGGCAGGGGCGGACGCGATTTGAGGGGATGGCAGGGGGCGGGCACAATTTGAGGGGGGAGGTAGGGGCGGGCGCTATGTGTGGGGATGCAGGGCTGGCATAAAATAAAATAAAATATTTTTATTTTATAAAATAGAAAATATATATTTTTATATAATATAAGATAATTATATAATATTATTTTATAAAATATAATAATTATATAATATTATTTTATAAAATATAATAATTATAAATATTATCTTATAAAATAAAATAAAATAAATATTTTTATTTTATAAAATAAAAAAATATATATTTATTTTATAAAATAAAATATTTTAATTTAATTTAATTTATTTTATTTTATAAAATACCTAATATTTATAAATAAAATAATTTTTATTTTTAATTTTATTTTTTTATCATACCGTATCCAAGCCGTATCTGTATCCTAGTTTTTTAGAATTTGTCGTGTCCCTGTATCCTGCCGTGTCGTATCCCCGTGTCCATGTCCGTGTCCGTGCTTCTTAGGAAATGAGTGTTCAACCCCTAAAGAAATTTCACAATGAAAAGTGTAAAAGAATTAATGAGACATAGTAGAAATTCATCAAGACTATATAAATAGGTATGAGAAGGGGTTTGCCCAAACAAAAAAAAAGTTTTTTTTAGTGAAAGTCTTAAAAAAGGCTATGCCAGTGGATGAGAGACTACAGTCGAAAGGCATAACATTAGTTTCTAGATGTGAGTGCTACGAATCGGCTACAGAAACAATAGATCACTTACTGTCGACAAAAAGAGTAGCAGAGAAAGTATGTAGAGGACTAGGAAAAAAATAGATTTTAAAAACAAACAAGAAGAATTAAAAGATAGGTTACTAAGATGGAGTAAGAAAGGTAAACAAAACTATGAAGAAAGGTGGATAAGAGCAAATAGAAAGACATTAAAATACAAAGCCAGATAAGGTGAAAGAATGGGACTTAAAATTAAAAAAGATACATTCATAAGGCATTAAAATAGTCAAATGGAACAAACCACCGTAAGGGACAACCATCCTAAATATGGATGACAGTTTTAATAAAAAAATGGGTATCACGGGAGGAGGACGCATACTAAGGAAAGATGAGGAGAGCATAATTAAAGCATTCGCCTTGAGAGGTAGGACAGATTCTGCACTGCATGCAGAATTATTACCCCTGCATCAAGGATTAAAACTATGTAAAAATGCAAATATTTACAATAGTCAAATACAAGTAGATTCAAATTTACTATAAGGCTAGTTGTAAGAAAATTGGAACTGTGGAAATATGAGAAGGAAATATACAATATTAGAAGCTTGTTTAGAGAAATATGATGTAGTATAATACATGTATATCGAGAAGTAAATATAGTGATGGATGAACTGGCAAAAGAGGGATTCAAGAATAGAAATAAAGAGTGGCTTCCTAAAAATATTCCAGGCAGTATAAAAGGATTAGTACACTTAGATAGGATAGGGTGTCCATATGTAAGAAGGGCGAGAGAGGAGAGATAGCATGGGAAAAGAGATAGAAATGGAGGTCTATTTTGCCAGATTTAAAAGTCAGCAATAAAATGACAATAAACAGTAGCATACAGCATTAGACAAGTTTTGAAGGCAGAATTTGATCCTGTGGGCATGTGCAGGAAAGGATTATCTGACCTTGGCTCAAAACATCTTGGTCCTGTGGAATGTCTTGATACAAAATTTATCTCATCCCGGTCCTGTGGAATATGCTCTGCTAGCATTGTTGATGTTGTGATTTTGATGGTATGGATATATTATGTTTGGTGGTATATGCAAGGTAAGAGCATATGGATAGCCCTGCAATTAAAGTAGGGAAATAGCTGAAATAATTGTAGTATTTATTTATTATGTTTGGAGGCTAGTACAGTAGATAAGGAATAAGTTATTCCCTAGTGGTTACTAGCTATTGATAAAAATAAAATGGAAAAGGAAATGGGGGGGACTGGAAGTGGTATGGATAATTATGCTATTTGTCTTGTAGGAAGGATATAAGAGTAAAGAAAAATGGGGAGAGGGATAGATAGAAAGAGTTCTCTGTCTTGCAGGAACTAAAAGGACGGTAGTAAAGTTGCATAAAAGACAATATACAGCAATAGACATAGGCAGAAATTTACCCAGTGGAGGACCGTGCTCACTACAAAAATCACATCCCAGTCGTGTGGGATGTACTCTGCTAACAGTGTTGTTGTGATCAATCTCGAGACTTTTAATGTAATGACATACAATAGGGAGAAAAGGTGGCAGGAGCTAAAAAGAAAATTAGTTAAAACAATAGGACAAGGCAGGAAGCAGATTGATGTCACTGCTGTTGTGTTATCATGCTGTATTTTTTCTGTGATGTTATATCTAGCAGGAAGTATTAGTTGAAGAAAAGAGAAATAAATAGAAGAATTTAAAGTCTAATGTGGAGCAAAGGGGAACAAAGTGGAAAATAAGAAGCACAAAATCAGTTTCTTAAAAAAAAGGCAGAATATACTCTAAATTAGGATGGACACTTGGCAAGAAAGGGCTAACCAGACGAGAACTACTTGGTTTAATTTTTAAAAAAACAGAATAGTGATATTAATGGATAACCAAAACCCATTATTTTGTTATTTAGCTAGCTTTATTTCTAGAAAACAAAAGGCAATAAATGGGTTAAGGATAATTTTAGATTGTAGCAATGGTATTCCTCCGCCAAAAGAAATGACTATAATAATAAAATAAACTTTTTTTAAAAAAGTTCTCCAATAATTATTATATCTATTGATGCTGGAAAAAATCATTTTTGCCCAAAACAAGAAAATGAAGCACTAATTGGTCCTAAAGTACTACATCTTAGTACATTTGATCTTTTATTATACCTAAATACAATATTAAAGGCTAAGTATTATATTTTCAATTGATTTATTAGTAAGACTCAGCTCTACATCGACTCGAAGACACTAGAATGACATGAAATATATCATACATTACTTTCATTAGATTATAAATTTGGGTTTATTTTATTCAAAAAAATCAACTCTAAAAGGATGTGCAGATTCTGGATACCTTTTTGATCATCATAACATCCACTCACAAATAGAATATATATTCACATATAGTAATACTATAATTTTTTGGCAATCAACTAAGAAGACTTTAACTATAACTTCCTTTAATCACTTTGAGATAATTGTATGAAGTAAGTCATGAATGTGTATGATTAAAATCAGTGATAAAACACATTCAAAATGCATGTGAATTATCTTTGATTACAAGCATTCCAACTATAATTTATGAAAATAATGTTATATGTATTAAACAAATCAAAGAAAGATATATCAAAGATGATAAAACTAAATATATCTCATCAATGTTTTTCTTCACTTATGAACTTTAAAAAATCATTAAATTGAAGTGAAACAAATACAATCACGGGATAATGTTATAGATTTATTTACCAAAATTATCATCATCAACATTTAAGAAATTGATATATGATATTAAGATGCAACGATTTTATGATTGATCAAATTGATACTCATCAGGTAGAGTATTATCATCAAGTTCACTACTCATATGGACATATATACATAATACTATTTTTCCTTCATCCATGTTTTTTCCAATGAATTTCGTTGACAAAATTTTAACAAAATAATTTCTTTAGTGAGTCCAATATCACACTAAGATTTACAAAATAGTTTACTCATTTTCCTTTGCTACATTTTTCACACAATATTTTTTTAGCAAAATTTTAATGAGTCATATTATTTTAATATAGTAGGTATCCAAGGAAGAGTATTGTAAATATGATAAATAATCACTCATCTTCTTCCTAAGTAATACCTATTTTTATCCTTAAGGCATGTGAATATATTCATATTAAAGTGTTTGTAAATATGATAAATTTTTCCCTCCTATACTCATTTATCTCTTAATGTTCAAGTGTTTTTTCATATCCAAGATTAGTAGCTTATAAAAAAACGTTAGACTTTTTGAAGGTAGATATATGCAAGACAAATTTCTTCTCCAAATTCTTATACATTTTCCTTACTTTTACAATATTCATTATACTTTCTCTCTCAAAAAAAAACCTTCAAAATCAATAGATTATATTAAAAATTAAAAATATAAAAAAAAAATATTAGTATTAAGATCATAATCATTAAATTATAATCATTGATAATCATGAATTTAGTGAGTTTCCCAATATAAAAAATAAAAATAACATTCATTATAATCTCTCCCAAACAAGTACTTTAAAATCAACATATTTGATAAAATAATATCTAAAAGATAAAAAAATAATATTATTATTAAGTTGGATAGTAATGCACCTTGCAAATAACAATCTATGAAAAAAATATATATATATAAAATCAAAAAAATATATTAACTCCAATTTATGACTAACAAAGATGATAGCTTTGAAGACCTAATTGTTAATTACAAGATCATTATAAGTTTTAGAAAAAAATAATGTTGAGACTAATAAATATTTTTTAGTGATAAGGTTATTAGCTCTTAAATATATAACTAGAAATTTTGATTAAAATTTGGAGAGAATAAAAATACTTGGAAATTGTAAAATATTTTTAAAATTATAGCAACTTATATTTAGTTTATAAAAAATCAAATATAAAGTACCTGAGACATTTCTACCTAGTTATCTAAAAATAAATACATAAAAATCAATAAAAATACAAAACAAACCCTTAACAGCTTAGGATACAATTGTCTTAATTGGAACATTAAGTTTACTAAAAATAGAACTAGAAACATCAATACAAACTGTTAAGTGTTAACCGTAATATGCCAGAAGAATTATAATTGTGCATATTCAACAACAAAAAAATCATAAACACCAAGGAGATAGTAACTCACCTAAAAAGAGCTGCAAACATAGTGTTCACAGTCCCCAAGCTTGAAAGATCAAGCTCTAGTTCTTGACTTCCTGATTCAACTGCCTGAGCAAAGTGATAATGGATAATAATGAACAACAATTTCCATTATCTAAGTTCTAGAAAATGATGGGTCAAGCAAAACATGTAGTCACCTGGAAACCTGCAGAGTCGTACTGACGTCTCTTATCAGGGTCAGACAATATATTGTAAGAAAATGTAGCTTCTTTAAATAAATCAGTTGCTTTGGGATCATCAGCATTTTTGTCTGGGTGATATCTGAATGGTGACTAGTTAACTATTTGTAATTAAAAAAAAAAAAACTCCATGCATTTGGAGTTCTATTACACAGTTTTATCAGCCAATCATACTAACATGTGCAAGGGGCAAGGGCAAAACATGGGGATAAAGTACAGATTAGAATTAACATGCTTCAGAATACAGCCTCGTTGCACAAAACAATATCCTATCGCAGAATTTTGATTGTGATATGTGTGCCCTTTCCTTAATTTGGTTCACAGAATCTTTTATTACTTATTTTCAGTAAAGCATTTTACTACAACAAAGTTTGTATAACATGCACAGAAATTTGTTACAATTATTATCAATTTTGCAATAAAGGTTCTCAGCTGATAGACATCTTAGAAAAGAAGTTCATGAAATATATTCCATGTGTTATACAAACCTTGAATATATACATAAAAGAAGTTCCTTTTATGGCAATCTAATTTCTTGCACTAATACATCTTGTGATGGTCAGAACCTTGTTAGGATTTTGAAGAAAGTCATGAGGGAGAGAGAAATGACTAAGAAGGAAGAGAGGAGAAAAAAATAGAATACTTTTTTCATTAAACTTCAAAATAAAAATTATAATTACATATATATATAATTTGGGGCAGCTCATATGTTAGGTGCTCCCAAATAATATAATAATAATAAAAACAAACAAATAATAAGAAATAAATTTACACACTAAAATAATCTCAATATTCCTTTTCAAATTAATGCGTACATATCATAAACACCTAATTTAAAAAAAATAAAAAAAAAACCTTGCAGTAATCTAAGAGTTTTATGAAGATGTTTATAATATTTACAATAAGTTGATACATACAAATCAAAAATACTCAATTTAAAAGAGATGAAAAAAAATATGTAGTACTTTGAAAATATTTATGAAAATATTTACAATATATTCCCTTCCTAGACTTCTCTTCACATACATAAGAATTCTGAAAATTATATTCATATTAGTATATTTGAGAGAATCTAAAAAATAAATAATTATATTAACAACATATATACTATCTAGTATAATCACTATTAGATAGTTCGATTTTTCTATGATTCTCTTAAATATAATGGGATCAACTAAGGGGGCGTTTGTTTTTTTTTCTTATTGCTTAATAAAATTTTTTTTGAGCATAATGCTTAATAGTACTTAATAGCATTAAGTTTTAAGTTATTTATTTTTTTAATATTTTATTTCTATTAAGGGAATGGAGAATTTTTTATTTACGAAGAGGAACTCGAAAAATGTTGGATCAAGCATTTTTTGATCCAGCATTTTTCAGTGTGCCTTTTTCTGAATAGAAAAGGCCAAAAAAATAGCTTAACAGTTTAAGTATTTTTTAAATAATCTTAAGTGAAAAATATAAAAAAAAATATAACACGTTTCGGCTTAACACTGAAATAGATTTGTTTTCAACGTTAAGTTGAAAAAACAAATGCCCCCTAACAAACATATACTTGTGGAGAAGTTTAAACTCAAATTAAATAGTGAGTAAACCTATATATATCCCAACATATCAAAGTCAAATAAAATATCTAAAACATATATTATCTAAGAAAAAAATATAATATATTCTAAATATTCAAACTCATCATTTGAAAACTCAACATGTATGAATTATTTTAATTAAAATATATCCAAATAATAATCTCATGTAATCATAATAACATCAACATACACCACTAACATCACATATTATCCATATATTTTATGTCAATAAAAATAAGAATAGTTCAATATATATCTCTGAAGACCAAAGATAAGTATAAAAGAGAATTTGTTAAACCACACTCTGAGAGATTATCTCAGGGCATAAAAAGCATTCCACAATTCATACATCATATATGTGCTCCCATGAACAATAAAACTTGATAATTATTACATAAATATCTCTTCCTCAAAATTATCATGAAAGAATATATTTATCATATTCAACTGATATACAATCCACTTATGTGATGCAATAACAAAGATCAACAACTTAATGTGGTTATCTTGGTCACAAAAAAAAAGTATATCAATAATCAAAATTATAAATTTGTATAAATTTTCTGACTAGTAACCTGGTCTTGAGCCCAACAACATTTACTTCATGTCCAATCTTCAGAGTATACACTTATTTGAATCCCAATATCAACTTACTTATTGGGTTCAGAACAAGATGCCAAATAAGATTGAAAATAATTATACTCAATTCATTCAACACAGCATGTTGGTTTCACTGATAACTAAGTACCTCGAAAAAAATATTTAAAATTATGTATCTATCAAAATAGGACAAAATCAGAATACATGTCACCAGAACAATAATAAAAGAGTATTTATGACAATTCATATTGATTAAAACTTTTTTTATTTTCCCTATAACAATTGGAATATCTAAATCACAATTTTGAATCGTATCAATTAATGTGGCCTAAGGTGGCTCACACAACAGGTTTTTTAAATATTGGTGACTCATGAACCAAATCTTCATCAACAAAGGCAATAATGAAAATGCATCACCCTCAATTTTCACTAAATGATTCTTAATGGTCTCATGCAAATTATAATCATCTCCTTCAAAAAAAGTCACACACAAAAAATATACAAGACCACTACATCACCTCACCAATATTGTAATCATACAAAATAATTTTACCAAACAAAATAATGTGTTCACTCTCACAATGTTTCAAAGCTAAACATATTGTTAAACTTATATATAAACTAAAATAAAACAATAATACTCAATAAATAATAACAACCAGAGTACTTATAAAATAGGTGAATATAATTGGAGCATCTCATGAGTCGGGTACTCCCATCAAGAATATGAAAAATAAAGATGAATGTAATATCATAATAATGACAAAAAAAAAAGAAAATCAAAATACATCATCAAGCTCGTGCATAAAAGTTCTTAATAATATGTTTTGAAAAAAGAAAGATAAATTAAAACTATTTCAAAATATTCATAAAAATATGTATTGATTATTCTACCATCTAAATATATGATATAGTAATAATATCATTTTAAATCTTATCCCTAAAGAAGAAACAATCCACCTCTGTGTGATTCATCTGCTCGTGAGATACTAAATTAGATATTATATATCTCGCTATATGACTGTCACAATAAAATTTGTGAAAAAAATGAAAGAACATAGTGCATACCCGGTCTCCTCAAACAGAAATCATAAACAAAATATCTCATAAATAATTATTCATCATCACTCTAAAATCTACCTTTGCACTATATTTTAAAATAACTATTTGTCTCTTATTTTTATAAAAAATAATGTCACATTCAAGAAAAATAGAAAATCATATCATAAATCTTCTCTCAATATATGTCGTAAGAAATAAAGTTCGAATATCCAAGTAATTGTATATATTAATTGTTAAGTTTATTGCTAGAGATTGAAGTTTAGGTTTTACAATTTTTATGTGTTGTAATATATAAAGAATTATATGAAGTTGTCTTTTATTGTTATTTCTATTATTTTCATATTATGTTAGTTATTTATTTTTATGAACACATCTTATTTTGTAACATGTTATCATGCATACCTTAGGGAAAAGACCCTAAAAGAGTGTGAAAATAAGTTAAGATTTTTATGTACACATCTCATTTTCAAATTATGTCGTCCTATTAGTGCACACCATTGTGAGCAGTAGAAAATAAAAAAACAAAAACAAAAACAAAATAAAAATAATAAAGTTATGCAGGCAGGTACACAATGCAAACACATGCATTGTGGTGTAAACACATGGTGGTTGGATAAGCCAAATTAGAAAATAAAATTCACAAACCCTAAAAATTAGGTTCCAAATTTTACTACATAGAATTGGGAGCCTCAAACCCCTTAATGCAAGAGAAATTATATTTTATTCTAAAATACCTTAACTTTAGAGTCGTATTTTGAATTTTTCCTAAATTAGGGTTTCAATTTTAAATAACCTTAATTTTTTTAATTGGCAGACCTGAATTTCACTATCTCTTTTCAATAATTACTTCTTGATAAGGTTGATTGGTAAACAAATTAAATAACAACTTATTCAAGCTGTTAATTATCTTGTTATTATATCAAACACTAAGAAAAAACTACATATTTTTGATTACATTGAATAAATTCTGTTAAAAGTATAGCAATATCATGCAATACCAATATATAGTATATTACTCAAATTAAAGTATCATTAATAAGATAAAATTTGTAATCATCCCAATATATATATCAAAGTATATGTTATTGCTTGTATCTATGAAATAATAAGGATAACAAAATCTAGCCTATGATATAATGATGACATGATAAAAAAAATATTCAAACTAATTATATCATCATTTGAAAGTCTAACTAACATATCTAGTAGGTATCTACAAATTTTAGTAGGGATAAGATCTTCCTAATTATTACAATAGTACAATATTTGCTACAGTGTTAGAGAGCATTACTCAATGCAAGTCTTTTCTTTCATATAAATTATCATGTCACTTATTTTGGAAGAAAGTGATAAAACTCAATTTGTTTCATTGTTAAATATATTAAAAATATATAACAAATGTTTATCACCCATTTGCTCATTAATTATTAGTGGGAGAACTTGAATTTTTAAATTTTTGTTTGGATGTTCCTTTCATATGTGAAGGCGATCTTAAACTAGACACTCTAAACTAGAAAAGCTAATATAATCCAAATATAGATGAAAAAAACAGCCTTGATGATTCACAACCTAATCTCTAATTATTACTAAGCAAAGTTTTCCTTGTTCTATTAAGAATTCAAATAGTGAAGACATTAATGATAAATTATCATGGGGACTTATTTGCCATATTAGCTTGATACACTTATAGTAATTAATCGTGAAGTTGATTCTGATCACCCCTTTGAACACTCGCAAGTCATATTAGGCTTACTTCCCTCACTACCCAAATGTTGTGCCATCTCTTGTAGTCAATAATGACATGCATTTTGAGATTAAATCTAATCTTCCTGTGGTTTCCAATACATCTATACCGAGCCAATTTGCAATACCTCTTGTCACAAATGTTATTTCTTTTCAATTTGGTTCAGTTCTGGCAAAAGATTCAAATACATCTACGTCTAGTCATCCTGCACCACCTCTTCCTAAAAATGAAGAGCAGTCCCAATTGAGATCTCTTCAGCATGTGGCTTCAAATGCATCTTCATGTAAGTCGCCTGCTACAAATGAAGGCTTTCTTTTGGATGAAAGATCTACAGCTGTCATTCTTGATGGACCAACAATGGAGCAGTCTATAGGCGTGAACTTAGTTGTTGATCAAGGGTAAGATGCCCAAGTTACGCATATTGCTAAATCAATTTCCTCATGCCCCAACAGAATCTTTTTCCCTCTGCCAAACTATGCCACTTCTAGTTCTGCACATAATTCTTCTTAATTTCCAAACACATTTAGCAAAGACCTTGCCAATTTAAATATTTAGGACCTAAAACAAATTCATTATCAGACATTGGAGTTTAATTTGATGCGCTTTACAAATTGCTCGACATATATCATCCAAATCTTAAGAAACATAGAGCAAAAATCATGAAACTAGAGTAATTACTATTTTTGCAGCTTATGCTCTCTTGATCACCCAAAGTTATGATCTATTATAAAAAAAATATATTCTTGTATAGATCGAGTAATAATCAATAAAATAACCAAATAGCTAAATCTTACTCTGATATCATCTCTATTAGATCCTCATATGTCTGAGATATCAATTCAAATAAATCTTTACTTAAATTAAACTAATATGTAGGATAGAAAACTCTAATAAACTTTTCTAGTTAATATGTCTCACACTATAGAATTGAAATATCCTTAAAACTAATAAAATATTCACAATTTAACAAATAATGAATAATTAAGCTAAAAATACAAAAGTAACATATGCAAAACACTCAAACATATAAAAAAATCTTATTGCAAAAACAAAACACATAGTCCAACACATTAAATCTCAAATGACATATTCATCAAAATCTCTCAATCCTACAAATAAATATCAATAAAAATAAAGATAATGTCATAATTTAATTATTTAGAAAGATAACTCACAAATAATAAACTAATAGAACAATCAAGAATAGGTATAATATTAAAAAATAATAAAGATTCTAACTGAATTGTATCATATTTAATAGCTTTCAAATATTTATCATTAATCAAAATAAAAAATTAGAAAGTATAAGTACAATTATCAATTATGTGAATATTAGCTCATATATCAATAATTAAATAGTTTAAAGTGAAAGTACAAATAAAATAACCAACGATACTTGAAAGAATCAAATGATATATTGTTGCTTTATAAAAGAATTTTATATATTATAATCTAATAAGTATCAAGGTGAATGAACTATGTAAAAAATACTGGAACACTTGAAGATTTAGTATGTGTGTCTCACTAGTCACTAATATTCGACCATCTCGATCTCTTCTCCAAAAATTATATTCGATAATTATTTTGTAAGAAAAAAAATTGGCTGAAAACTATAACCGATAAGTAAATATTTCTGAAAAAAAAAGACTCCTTTTTTTAATTCTTGCTTCTTTTTTTTACAATCAATATAATGATTTATTTATAGGTAGTAGTTTGCCCTGGTAAAACAGAAAATTAAAAATTATTATCACCCATAAGAGTAACTATTGACTCTTGACATTTCATCTTCCCTAATAATAACAGACATTTAATGTTTAAAAAAATTTCCCATTAAAAATGGACATTTAATATTTATTTAACAAAATTTCCTCATAAACTTAAATGCTTCTACCATCTTTCATGCCGAGTAATCTTTTACAGTTGTCGAGTAGTATCGTAGGTAGCGGTTTGGTGAAGATATCTGCTACTTGGTCCCGACTTGCCACGTATACTAATTTTATATTTCCTTCATCCACTTGATCTCGGATGAAGTGAAAACGAACATCAATATGTTTGCTTCTCTCATGATTCACCAGGTTCTTGCTCAACTCAATTGCTGATTTGTTGTCAACTCGTATCTCTGTTGCACCAAGTTGTTGTTGCTTCATCTTGCCCAACAAATTTCTGAACCAGATCGCATGAGGTACACACAAAGATGCTGCCACGTATTCAGCTTCACATGTCGAGAGTGTCACGATTGGTTGCTTCTTTGAAAGCCAAGTAATCACCGTGTCACCCATAAAAAACACATAACCCGATGTGCTTTTCCGATCATTCAAGTCTCTGCACCAATCACTGTCGGAGTACCCGGCCAATTTGTAATGCCGCATTTGTATAAAATAACCCGAGTGACATTATTCCTTTGATGTATCAAAAGATTCGCTTTAACGCCTTCCAATATGAATAAACTGGCTCCCCCATGAACCGACTTACAATGCCGACACTTAATGCAAGGTCCGACCTTGTGCATGTGAGATAGCGAAGGCTTCCCACTAAACTCCGATATTTGCTTGCATCGACTCGTTCGCCTCCATCAAATTTAGAGAGATTTGCACCTGGTTCCATTGGTGCTGAAACCAAATCGCAAGACTTCATCCTGTACTTCTTCAAAATCTTCTTTATATATACCTCCTGGGATACAAAAATACCCGTCTTTTCTTGTCTTACCTCTAGACCAAGGAAAAACTTCATCAAGCCTAAATCTATCATCTCGAATTCCCGTGTCATTGTGCTCTTGAACTTTTGTATCATTTCATTATTATTCCTCATAAAAATAAAATCATCAACATAAAGAGCAACAAATAACATATTATCTTCACTCTTCTTCACATAAAGGGCATGTTCGTAGGGATATTGCTCGCACCCGTTCTCTTTGAAATATGTATCGATACGAGTATTCCACGCCCGCGATGCTTGCTTCAACCCATAAAGTGTCTTCTTCAATTTCAATACTTTCTTTTCTTCTCTAATTTTCATGTACCCGAGTGATTGTTTAATATAAACTTCTTCTTTAAGCACACCATTCAGGAATGCCGATTTGACATTCATTTGTAATATCGGACAATTGAATTGAGCCGTTTATGAAATGAGCAATCTGATTGTCTCCATTCTTGCAACGGGAGCAAACACCTCGTCATAGTCAATTTCCGCTTTTAACTTGTATCCCTTTGCTCGTCTTTCCTTATACTGTTATATCTCTCCTTGAGTATTCATCTTTCTCTTAAATACCCACTTGACATCAGTGGGCTGAGTTCCTTTCGGCAATTCTGCTAACTCCCATGTATTGTTGCGATCTATTACTTTAATCTCTTCGATCATGACAGTTTGCCACTTCTTGTCTTGCACCGCCTATTCAAAGCTTAAATTTTCGGAATCTACCAAAAAACATACAATGTGTATCTCATTTGTTGAATCATACAAATCTTGTAAGCTTCGCATTTTGGGTTGTCGTGGTTCATCTTCATCATCAATGGTTTCAGAATTTTTCGGTATAATTATTGGCATAATAATTGATAATTCTCCAAAATCAATGATATCCTCTATTGCTTTATTCCAATTTCATCATTTGCTTCATGAACTCGTACATCACGACTCACTGGAATCTTCTTGCTTATCGGATCGAATAGCTTGTATCCTTTTGTTTTCTCATCATACCCAATAAAAATATATCTTTTGTTTTTGTCTTCGAGCTTCATTCTTCATGATCCGGCACGTGTGCATAGGCCAAACTGTCAAATACTTTGAGATGAGAGACTATCGGTTTTTATCCACTTCATGTCTCTTGTGGTGTTTGATTATACAACTTTGCATGTGGATACCAATTTTGAACATAGACGACGCATTGCACGGCTTCCAGCCAAAATTCTTTCAGCATTTTCTTACTTTTGAGTATTGACCGAACCATGTCAAGAATAGTTCGGTTCTTCCTCTCGGCTACACAATTTTGCTGTGGAGAGTACGGTGCGGTTAAAAAACATCTTATGTCTTGCTCCTCACAATACTCCATGAAAATCATCGAAGTGTATTCGCCACCTCTATCGGATCGTACAAATTTAATATATCTACTTGTTGCCTTTCCACCAGCCCTTTGAATTTTTTGAACACCTCAAATACCTCGGATTTTTCTTTCAGAAAATAAACTCAAGTTTTTCATGAGAAATCATCAATAAAGGAAATGAAATTCCTTTTATCACTGAAAGATTCAGGGGTGATTGGTCCACATATGTCGGAATGAATCAATTCGAGAGGTTGCTTAGCCCGATATTATGTCTTCTTTTGAAATAATATTCTTGCATGTTTTCCGAGCACACATTCTTCCCAAAATTTTTCCTCGTATTCCATGTCCGGTAGTCTGTGCACCATGTTCTTCTTTGTCAACTTGTTTAGGCCTTCATGATGTAGGTGACCAAAACGGAGATGCTATAGTGACGCCTTATCTCCTACATTGACTTGCAAACATTTTTCTCGTACACTTCTCAAATTTAGCTTGTACATCCGATTTCTTCTCATTTCAACTTGTGCGACTGAATGCCCTTGCTTGTCTTTCAATAGTAATATCCGGTCTTTCATAAAAAATGAATATCCTTTCTTCATGAGTTGCCCCATACTTAAAATGTTGCTCTTGAGGTATGGTACGTAATACACATCTTGGATTGACCCAATAAAATCATCCTTTTGTACATAATAAATCATACCTTGGCCTTTTACCACAACCTTTAAGCTATCTCCAAACGATACAGATACAGCTTCAACCTTTCATATTTCTTTGAAACAATGCCCATGCCTGCACATATGGTTGCTTGCAGCTGTGTCAAGGTACCACACCGTGTCGTTGTCGGTGTTGACTTTGTTATATGCCATTAAGAGAAAGTCTTCTTCCGACTCGACATCCATATTTTTTCGACTCCATCCATGGCTAGCTTGGTTGTCTCTTCCATCTTTTTTTCGACTCGATATTCTTTTGCAAAATGTCCCACCTTTCCACAATTATAACATTTATCAGAATTACAATCCTTCGCATAGTAACCATATTTGCTATACTTGTAGCACTCGAAATTGAAATAATTTGACAGACTACCTCTTCCACGATTGTGTCCTCTTCCACACCAATTTTATTGGTTTGATTGCTCATTCTCCTCATAATACCCTTCTTGACTACGGCTTTTCCTACCACAAATATTTCCTCGACCACCACGGCCACGCCATTTACCTCGAAAGTTTTGAAAATATAATACTTTTTCGTCATTTAACGATGCTTTGGTTTGAAGTGTCTGCTCAAGTGTCTCCTCCTTCTTCTTATGATATTCATGTGCCATTAGGGAACCTGCAAGCTCGTCGACTGTGAACGTTGCTAGATCTTTTGACTCTTCTATGACATACTACATTCTCGAAACTGTCGGTTAACGACCTCAGAATCTTTTCCACGACTCGCACATCGGACATTTTTTCTCCGTCTCGGTTGAGTTGATTCACCACGGTTTGGACACGCGTGATGTAATCGGGCACACCTTCTGACTCCTTCATTTTCATGCCTTCAAACTCGTTGCGAAGAGTTTGAAGACGAACTTGTTTAACTTGGGTGACTCCTTTGTACGTAGTCCCCAAAATGCCCCACGCTTCTTTTGAATTTTTTACACTCGCAATCTTCTCAAAATCCGACTCATCAACAGCTCGGAACATGATGTACAATGTCGTCTTATCTTTTGATCGCGTCTCTTTTAATGCCTTATTTTGAGCCGTCGTATATCCTTCGGTAGATTCTGGTTCTTCAAAACCTTCTTGAACCACCTCCCAACAATCCACAAAACCGAGAAGAGCTTTCATTTGGATGCTCTAATTCTCGTAATTCACCTTCGTTAATCGGAGCAGCGAGACATTATTGATTATACTCCTCAACCCTTCAATACCAAGTTGTAAGAAAAAAAATTGACTGAAAACTAAAACCGAGGAGAAAATATTTCTAAAAAAAAGACTTTCTTTTTTTAATTCTTGCTTCTTTTTTTTACAATCAATACAGTGATTTATTTATAGGCAGTAGTTTGCCCTAATAAAACCGAAAATTAAAAATCATTATCACCCATAAGAGTAACTATTGACTCTTGACATTTCATCTTCCCTATTAATAACAGACATTTAATGTTTAAAAAAACTCTCCATTAAAAACGGACATTTAATGTTTATTTAACATATTTTTGGTGTAACTTATCTTTCTACAATAAGTGCATTGGACTAGAACTTTCTTATATCTACCCATGCTACAATAATTCACACTAATTCTTCCAATATTTTATCAAACTAAAATTAGGATTTAAATCTCTCCCTCCCTTTTTTTTATTTCTCCCAAAAAGAGATAACCCAATTAAGATTTTTTCCACGTGTTCTATGCTCACCACCACACGCAACATTACATTACATGCCTCTACTCCATTTAGAAGCACTACCACTTGTTTGCCATTCACCACATGTGTCACCACATTCCACTATCTATACCACCACAAGCTTAATGTGTGCCAATTATGCATGAACTTGTATTGTGGGCCTCTACCCTCATTGTGCATGTGCATGCAAAAATCCTTCTTTTTTAACAGTACATTTATCCATATATTATGTTGGTATAATACACTCTCTCCATGATTTCAAACCTCAATATGATACAATGTTAAAATAAACAAATATAAATTAAAATAAAACAATTATACTCAATGAATAATATCATACAACCAAAACTATTTATAATAAAAAAATATAATTGAGATAGTTCACAAATCTTGTGCTCCCATCAAGAATAAAAAAAATAAAATAAAATAATACTACAATAATAACAAAATAAGAAAACTACAACCTAAATTCTTATATAATGAGCAAATATAATTGAGACAACCAAAGGGTCTTAGTCTCCCATCAAGAAAATAAAAAGAAAAATAAAATAAGATAACACCATAAACTACATGCCTTCATGCCAAAATACAAAAATTGAAGTCTCACACAACGTAACCCATAGAAAATTATATTGTACCATAGCAATACTAGATTCATCATATGAACAATCATGGCAACCACCATATGAGCCACTAGAGCTTTGCTAGACAACCAAAAAATTACCAAATTCTTACAATATCAAACATCCAACAACTACAAATACTCACTCATGTACACTAAAGACAAGAAAAGCATTACCAAAATCATTCAGAAACTAGTATTATTGTTACTAATGCTAACCTCAAGTGAAAACACTCCTTACCACTTGCAGAAGGCATGCCACCATCCAAAACAACATGTGTTACCCTTATTTTGCCTTCATGTGTGTTTTGATACCATGTTATGGCCAACTTTGTTAGAGTTCGAGTGAAAGCCGAGAGAGAGAGAGAGAGAGAGAGAGGAGAGGAGAGAACAAAAAAAGAAAAATAAAAATAAAATAAAATATTTTTTTCATTCAACTTCAAAATAAATTATAATTATTTATATGTATGATTTAGAGCAACCCACATTTTAAAAGCTTCCAAACAATATAATAATAAAAAAAATAATTAAGAAATAAGAAATAAAATCACACTAAAACAAACCTTAACACATTTAATAAAACTATAATCAATATTCTTATACTAATACATATGCATACAAATATTTTAAATCCCTTAATACAATCAATATTCTTTTAAAAGTTGAGACATGAATATACTAATAATCTTATATCCTATACTAATATTAACAATATAGTAAATCAAGACATAAGATCACTAAAAACTCTTATAAAAACTCAAAAATATATATATACGAGTAGGAACCATTAAACAAAGGTTATTCGAATTGGAGCAACTCACGTGTTGGATACATGTATCCATTATGTAATTAAATGAAAAAAAAAAGCAGAAAAAAATAAGTTATAAAATAAACACATCAAACAAGTTGATGCATAAATATTCAACACATCAAATTTAGAAAAGAGAAAAATAAGTTGAGATAACTTCAAAGACTTCATATAAACACCTAATAACTGACCAACATTACGAATATAGATTATAACAATAGTTTTATCATTGAATTTCTCATTGAAAAAAAACAATTCACTTTTATATAATTCATTCACTCATAAAATGCTAAATTAAAAGATATAGGCATCAATGTCTAATTATTACAAAAAAAAATTATAAGAAAAGAAAACTAGTCTCTTTTTTACTCAAAATGTGTTTGATCCAACATAGAGGTGTCAAATGTGGCAGGCCGGCCCGGCCCTGCACGAGGCATGGCACGGTTCGGCCGTGCCTGGGCCGGCCCGGCACGTTTTTAAACCGTGCCCGGGTTAGGAACAGCCCGTGCCGTGCCTGGCACGGCACGCCGGCACGGGTTCGTCCCGTGCCGGTTCACACAGGCACGCGTGGCGGTGTGGGGCGTGGCGTGAGCGTGAGTGCTTGACCCGTCCGGCCGTCCCCTGCCCCCCCCCCCCGGGTAAAAAGACCGCGGGTCGGGTCTGATTGGACCCGACCTGCGGTCCCGACTGCCGATACCCGACGGCCTTAGACCCGACCAATCCCAACGGCCAAAAAAAAAAATTCAAACATCACAAATTTTCAGCCGTTGGATTCGCCTCCAACGGCTAGGGGGCAGAATCCAACGGTCCTCGTGATTCTGCCCCTTAAAAATATACAAAAAATCAAAAAAATAATAAAAAAATTTCTTTTTTTATAAAAAAATAATTTCTTTAGCCTATAAATTCTACCCCCCTCCCTATTACATTTATGTTTTTCAAAATCATATCTCCTCTCAAAACTTTCTCTCTCACACATAAACCGTGCATCTCTCTCTCGGGCCTCGGGATTTTGATTTCGGCTTGGATTTTCGTGAAACTCTACCTGAGTATTGAACATCAGAGCTTCCTGCGGTGCACCTTGCACGTGACTAACCTCATTGCTTTTACCGGGTAATTTATTTTAAGTTTTTATTTACTTTCTTTCTCTAAAGCTTCTCTCTCTAGAAAAACATAGGAAAAAAATAACATAAAAAATGACAAATATACCTGACACGTATTTTAATTTGGAAAATGAAAATGTTAGTGTTACACAGACATCTGCGACTGCTGAAACTTTGGTTTCTCCAGTCGTCTCAACCCAAAGTTCTAAAAAACAAAAAACTAGGAGGACATCTGTAGTTTGGACTCATTTTAAAATCATAACACAAGTAAATTTTAGGGGTGAGGAACTTGAAATGGCACAGTACAAATATTGTATGAGACTTTTAACATGCAAGAGTTCATGTGGGACTAAGCACCTTAAGAGGCATGGCGAATTATGCACCAAAAAACATGGAGCCTTAGATCCTAGGCAAACCCAACTTGGCACTATATTTTTTGAGACTGGATCGAGTTCAGTCTCAAAGTTTACTCCCTTCGTATACTCCAGCGAGTTGGGTAGGGACGGCATGGTCAGGCTCATCACATTGATTGGTCTTCCAATCAGATTTTCGGAAGATCCGAGGGTAGTGCGCATCATGCAAACTTATTTTCAGCCATCCTATCGTAGGATTCCTAGGTCCACATCTAGGAGTGACATACTAAAGATATATAAGTTAGAAAAACAAAAAATAATTAAGAAATTTATGGCATATAGTGGAGTGGTGTCCGTGACGTCCGATATATGGACATGTCACGATGATTCTTCTTATGCATGTCTCACGAGTCACTATGTAGATTCTAACTGGACAATCAATAAAAAAATATTAGGGTTCACTGAGATTCTTCATCCTCATGATGGCCCGACCATTTTTGAGTGTATGATGAAAATATTTAGGGAATATAAAATTCAAAATAAAATTTTTAGGGTCACTTTCGATAATGCTTTTAATAATGTAGTAGCGATCAATATGTTTGTTAGGAATATTAGAGACGCACCATTAGGAGAGATCTTTCATGTCAGATGCATGTGTCATGTGATTAACCTGATAGTTCAAGCGGGTATGAAGGTGTGTTCCCCCGCGTTGGAAAATATATGCAATGCACTCAAGAAAATTCGTACTCCTCGCAGACTACAAGAGTTTGGTAATCCCTGTTTGTCTGCGAATCTTAAGAAGAAGAAATTCCAATCGGATGTGAGACATCGTTGGAATTACACGTACCTGATGTTGGAATCATGTATTGGATTCGAACACGTGATATCCGACTACGTCAATAGTAAGAGTGACGAACTTATTATTGACGACACTGACTGGGCTTCAGAAATTTCATTTATGAAATTCCTGAAGATATTTTATGACACGACGAACATGTGTTCGTCGGTTTATACGCCCACCAATTGCATTGCACTCCAGTGCATATGCAACATTAGTAGCATGTTTAGGAAGTATCGAGCTGACCTGACGCTTAGCCATATAGTTGCAGAGATGGAGACCAAGTACTTGAAGTACTGGTCCACCATTCCATCTCTTTATTGCCTCGCTGCATGCATGGACCCTAGAGCTAAGGTGGAGGGGTTGAAAACACCCTGACTTTCATTTCCTCGTGCATGAACCTGGAAGAGCCACCTGAATGGTTCATTTATGAGAAGTTGAAAGACTTGTTCACATACTACGATACTAGGTATGGTGGTGGTGGTGGTGGTGAGATTGTGATTACGGACATTGATACCTTGTTCGGAGATGACGATTATTCCATTAACCTAGCGAGGGGGAAACGTAGGGGTGGATCATCACATAGGAGTGAGCTGTCTCGATACTTAGATACTGATTACTGCTCAATCCTATCATATTCTGATAATAAGAATCTTGATTTATTACAGTGATGAAAATCATATGAGTCCACATATCCCGTGCTATCTAGGATGGCACGGGATCTACTGACTCCTCCGGTGTCGAGCATAGCATCGGAGTCTGCTTTTTCTGTTGCAGTGAACATGATTTCGGATAGGAGATCGAGATTACGTCCAGATATGGTTGAGGCATTGGCATGTTTGAAGGATTGAGAGGAATCGAGGTTTAGCATCCATGATCGTGCTGAAGCTGGGACTGTGACAAACACTGCAGTCGCATCCACATCCACTACGATGGCGGAGGAGCTGATTGCCGATGATAATGATCCATATGATACTGATCTTGATGTTGCGGCTGATGATTCTCATGATATGCCGCTTGAAGATTGATGCTGATCTGCTGTTTTTTTTCGATGTTTTTTTTATTCATTATATTTATACGCTTTGTCTGTACGTTGTGCTTGTGTTGAAACTTATACTTGTTTTGTTCGGATCATCGGTTTCAAATGCATGATTGGTAATTTTTCATTTCTGTAGTTTAATTTTTTTTTTTATTTAATTTTTCCTAACATAATGTATAGATTTAATTTTTTTACGATTTAAATTTTATTTTAAAAATTAATAACTTTAATTTATAATTAATAAATTATAAATATAAATAAAGCTATACTTAGTTGAATTTGATAAAAAAAAATAATTTTCTAAAATTTGTTTTTTTTTTATTTTAATTTTTAATATTTTTTAAAAAAATTATATCTAATAATTAATACTCTACACTACACAGTGTAGAGAGTAGACTACAGTCACTATGACACTACACTTAACTTAAAATTAAGAAATATAATTTACAATATATAAATTAAAAAAAAATACAATATTCTGATTTTTGAATTCAGAGAATAAGATTTCTGCCTGGCCTCCCCTCCCGTGACCCGTCCCTTCCCGGTCCCGCGCCCGCCTGCCCGGCCCTGCATCTCTCTCACCCTCAACGGCTCAGCCAGTCAGCCTATGCGGGCATGCGGCTATGCGGCTATGCTGGTATGCCCTGGCGGCCGGCACGGTGGCGCCTGGCCTGTATGGCCAGGCAGGGCCCGAGCGGGCCCGGCAGGCACGGCACGGTAGCACGATCGTGCTGGAAAAAAACGGGCCGTGCAGTGCCGGGCCAGCCCGTTTGACACCTCTAATCCAACATATCTCACGGATACATAACATCATTACTTGATATTTTGTCTTCGTACTAGATCTCAAAACAAGTATTCAATCATGCCAACATGAGTCTAATTTGACACACAATGGCATTGCCTAATTTCTCAATTGGCCCATCGGGTCGTGTAGGACCTGCCTCAATAAGTTATGTGCCAGCACAGAACAACCCAAAGCAACAAATTGTATCGTGTCAAGCACAACACAACGGCCCATCCGAGCCACCATATTTTTGAATGTGACAGTCACACACGGCACACTTGATACTTCT
Organism: Sapria himalayana; assembly: GCA_029783825.1. Lineage (NCBI taxonomy): Eukaryota > Viridiplantae > Streptophyta > Magnoliopsida > Malpighiales > Rafflesiaceae > Sapria > Sapria himalayana. The sequence continues at coordinate 4,285,616 of JAREIK010003484.1, forward strand.
AATTGAAACTTACTTGAAGAAACACACTTCATCGTTGCATACTTCAAGGACAACTTGTATGTTGTCTCTTTGGAGAGAGGGAAAAGATAATTTCACATCCACCCACCCCAAATATTTCATATTTAATTTCATAATAAAAAGATTTAACAATCCAATAAAATTGAGCATTTGTTCTCACTACTATCAAAGTGTTTGGCCTCTCCACTAATTAATGGGAGTAAAGGATGTTTCCCAACACTTTCATTTATTCTTTTGTGACCTTTATTGCAACATGATGGGCTATATTTCCACGAGAACTGCCTCACACCAATTAAACATATACTTTGACTTCATTTCTACTCAGAAGCCTATGTCTAGACACAACCCATTTGAGAGCAGCCCAATCATTATCATATGCACAAAGATACCAATATTCTTGTAAACAGCAATAATCCATAATAATCTCCACGCAGAGAAAATGAGGGTGGAAATATTTTCAAGCAAAAAAGGATTACATCACCATCCAAGCAATTAGATACACTACCATCATGCAGATTTTTTAGGGGAAAGACAGATAACACAAGATGCCAAGCCAAACTAAATGTTTTCTCAAAGCAATGCAGCACTGGAATTTGCAAAATAAGAACAAAAAGGTTTATCTCTATGTCAACTAGAACATTCATAAACTATCCAAGTTTCTTAGTGAGTTTAATTCTTGCAATTTCCTGAAACAAGCAGTTGGAGGCACACTGGATAGGTGCACCTAGGGTTTATCTTTTCATAAGTCACATGCAATGAGCATGTGACACAGGTTTTCTATATATACTGTACTGAAATTTCAGCTGCAGCATCAATGCAGTGGACGTCCACATCTATATGCATAACCCATCATTTTTTGTTCTTTTCTGTCGCACACAGATTGGAGTATCTCATAAGTTGGGTAATATCATCAAAATATAAAGTAAAAAAAAATAATGGTTTATAAAAAACAACTTTCACAAAACAGACTTCAACAAATTATATTATATAATATTTGAAACTATGAAATTTAAAAAAAAAACTCAATATTTAACAATTTTTTTAATGAAAACTACGATATAAATTAAAATATATTAAGAAAATATTACATAAACATACTCTCAAAATATAAACTAACATCATCTTTTAAAATTAAAAAAAATTAAAAACATTACAAATAATAAAATTATAAAATGGTATAGTAAAGTAATAGTGTTCGTAATGGTGACTGGAAGATAATAATCGTCATCTATCACTCTGACTAGTTCTAATCTTTAAACTCTTAGTTTCAATGTCTAAATAATCATCTACATTTAATTATCATACTTTGACTTAATTTTAAAGATTCATGCATGCATCTTTATAATTCTTTAAACATAATAAAATTTTTATAATATCTAATTATAATCTTATCGTCATATCTGAAATAATATTCACAATCATATAAAAATAAGATAATTTAAAGTGGATATCTAAATTCATCATATCACTATGTGATAAGATAGAGTAATAATCAGTGTCTTAAATATTTCAACAGCACATACTTATTCGATTGATCATCTCATTATTTACTTTTAGATAGCTGAATAAAAAAAAACTTTAAATACAATATCAATCTTCATACTCGAAGACTTACTAAATATCACACCCTCTCTCAAAGAATATAGAAAAGTTCTAGAAGATTCCGAAGAAATTCATATTTGTATGGAAGGAAGAAGATTATCCTAGATTATTCTAGAATTCTCTTGGATATATGTAATAAAATTCTCCATACTTATAGGTAACCTTCAAAAGATTCTAGAACCTACTCTATGCATGTATTTAAGGAGGAAGTAATCTCATTTATAAACTACAAAGTTGAGAGTTTATTATAAAATTTTATTATTCAATAAAGTATTTTCTTTATTTTCAAGTGTTCTCTCAAATTCTCTTTACTTTCAAGTTGTAGGTTGACGCCAAACATAACAAACAAGATAAAAGTAAGACTGACTTAACAATGTATACGAATTAAGTTATCTAAGGGTCGCACGGGAACTTAACAAAAAGACTAAGTCTGTGACATAAAGCTATTATACTTATTATCAAAATATTTAAATAGAATTATTAATTTTATGTAAATCTTACTATCTAATTTTTTTGATCAATTAAAGCAATTACATTTATATTTCATAATATATATACTCATTCATCCTTGACCTATGATCCATATAAGCATCTAAGTAATAAAGAGTTGAAATAATATCCTGATATTTTAAATGCTTTCTTTTCATCTCAATAGTTATGTCATGAAACTATGAGTATTCTTGATATTAGTTAAATATATTACTCATTTTATATATGTATCATGGTTCAAAGCATGATGTAAAAGTGTCTAAAATGAACAAAAGTTTGTGGTATTATAAAAAAATTATATAAATTTAAAAAAATAATAATAATATTTCTCATTCTGATTAATAAATTTATAATTTCACTAAATTTATTTTTAATAGAGTTGAATAAAACCTATTGATAACCAATATATGAATCTCACATCATGTATAATAAGATTAACTAGGAATTAGGAAAGCATAGAGAATAGCAAAGAATAAAAAATAAAAAATAAAAAATAAATAGAAAATAAAATTTTAGAATTTTTTATTCTATATTTATAAAATTTTTTGAGATTTATAATAATATATATTTTTTAATTTTTTAATTTTTAAAAATTTTTAAAAAGCATAAATCCAATGACTACAGATCATTATATGTTTAAAAAAATATATTTTTTTCCGGCATCGAAAGTTGTCGGGCATGCCTATCACTTTTAATGTAGGGGACAATTACAAAAAATCATAATAGGCATGACCACGAAGAACCCGTTTATTAAAAAAATATTCTGGTTAGACCGATTAGACCATGATCCATGAGTTGATCCCAGTCTCAGATCATGAGTCACATGCCTCTGGGGCTGTGCCTACCGGTTAAGGCATGTGGTTCGTGCTTAGTCAGAGGTACAGTTGTCAATGGCCCAACACATCACAAGCTAAGATGGCTATTTTGGTTTTGCCTCATGCAATGCTAGAGGTAATGCCTCGGGCCGTGCCTCGGGCCCTAACTTGGGCCGTGCCTCGGGCCCGGCCTCGGGCCCGGCCTCAGCCCGGCCTCGGCCCATGCCTCAGTATATCTGGCCCCTACTTGACACCTATATCCGGCCTCGGCCCGTGCCTCAGTATATTTTCTATGTGCGCACAAGTACATAGAACCACCAACACGGATCGTAATACGTATAAATAATATTTACTAACTTGAGAGCCATCTTGCGGTATGCACTCTTAATTTCCTGTTCTGTAGCTGATTTAGAGACGTGAAGGACTTCGTATGGGTCCCGCAAAAGATGCTTTTCTAAATCTTGCTGCGCCATTTTTCAAATGAAATTATTATTTCTGCTAAAAACTCTAAGGAAACTCTGTGGGTACCAGAGTTTTATTGCATAAAATAATAAATTTATCTACATTTTTATTAGGTCCCACCATACATTCCAATATTTTGTATGTGATTCAGGAAACCCAGATAAAGTTTAAATCTTCCACTTGTAAATCAGCTGAGGAGTTGGAACTGGATGGGGCGGGGGATTTTGCACACAAGCAATAAATTTGTCAAAATTGTATTTCGGTTTCAATATATAACTTTAGTACGTCCAAGCTAGTATATATATTTCTTCGAATTCCACTAAATTATATGTTTATAAATGTATATATTTATATATTTATATATTTATATATTTATATATTTATATATTTATATATTTATATATTTATATATTTATATATTTATATATTTATATATTTATATATTTATATATTTATATATTTATATATTTATATATTTATATATTTATATATTTATATATTTATATATTTATATATTTATATATTTATATTTTTATATTTTTATATTTTTATATTTTTATATTTTTATATTTTTATATTTTTATATTTTTATATTTTTATATTTTTATATTTTTATATTTTTATATTTTTATATTTTTATATTTTTATGTTTTTATATTTATATTATATATATATATATATATATATATATATATATATATATATATATATATATATATATATATATATATAATATTTATATTTTATTTTATATATTTATATATTTTATATATTTTATATATTTATATATGTATATATTTATATATTTATATATTTTTATATTTATATATTTATTTATTTATTTTTATATTTATTTATTTATCTATTTCTGTATTTATATATTTATCTATTTCTGTATTTATCTATTTCTGTATTTATCTATCTATGTATGTATATATTTATATATGTATTTACATATTTATATATTTATCTATGTATGTATATATTTATATATTTATCAATTTCTATATTTATCTATTTATTTATGAATATATTTATATATGTATTTATATATTTATATATTTATATATGTATTTATATATTTATATATTTATCTATGTATGTATCTATTTATATAGATACATATATTTATGTGTTTATGTATTTATCTATTTATATATTTATGTATGTATATATTTATATATGTGTATATTTATATATTCATATATTCATATATTTGTATTTTCGTATTTTTCGTATATTCGTATATTCATATATTCTTATATTCGTATATTTAAATATTCGTATATTCAAATATTCATATATTCATATATTCATATATTCATATATTTGTATATTCATATGCTCGTATATTCATATGCCAGTATATTTATATGTCCATATTTTCATATGTTTGTATATTCATATCTTAGTATATTCATATATATGTATATTAATGCTCATATATTCATATGTCCATATATTCAGATATCCATAAATTCATATATCTATAAATTCATATATCCGTATATTCATATATTCGTATATTCGTATATTCGTATATTCATATATATATATATATATATTAATTTATATATTTATATAAACATATGTTTATAAAATTTTGTAAATATTTATTTATATAAATCATATAAATATATGATTACATATTTATGTGTGTGTGTGTGTGTGTATCTAAACACATATAAATATGTATATATATTTATATGATTATATAAATTTTTAAGCAAATATATATATAAGTTCTTCGTCATCTTCTTTCTCTTCTACTTTTCTATATTCATATTATCTTTCATCTTCTTATACTCCTCATTTTTCTTCTCTTACTCCTCCTTCTTCTTCTCTACCTTCTTTTTATCATTCATCTACTTCTTCTCATTCTTCTTCTCATACTTCTCATTCTTCTTCTTCTTCTTCTTCTTCTTTTTCTATTTCTTCTTTTATTCTCCTCATCCTCCTTCTCCTCCTCCTTCTCCTCCTCCTTCTCCTTTTTCTCATTTTTCTCCTTTTTCTCCTTCTTATCATTCTCCTTTTTCTCCTTCTCCTTTTTCTCATTTTTCTCTTTCTTCTCTTTCTTCTCTTTCTTCTCTTTCTTCTCTTTCTTCTCTTTCTTCTCTTTCTTGTCCTTCTCATTCTCATCCTCCTCCTCCTTATTATTATTATTATTCTTCTTCTACATCTTATTCTTCTACTCCTCCTCCTCCTCCTCCTCCTCCTCCTTCTTCTACTTCTCCTCCCCTTCCTCCTCTTCCTTCATCTTCTCATTTTTCTTTTTTCCTTCTTCTTTTTCTACATTTTCTTCTTCTTCTCGTTATTTTTATTCGTATTCTTATTATTCTCATTCTTCTTTGTCTCATTCTTCTTCTCCTTCTTCTTCTCCTTCTTCTTCTTCTACTTCTCCTTTATTTTCTTCTCCTTCTTCTTCTCCTTCTTCTTCATCTCCTTCTCCTCCTTCTTCTCATTTTTCTTCATATCCTTCTTCTTCTCCTTTTTCTTCCTATCCTTTTTCTTATCTTTCTTTTTCTTCCTATCCTTCTTCTTCTTATCTTTCTTTTTCTTCTTCTACTTCTTTTTATTATTCTTCTTCTCCTCCTCCTCCTCCTCCTACTACATATTCTTCTTCTTTTTCTCCTCCTCCTCCTCCTCCTCCATCTCATACTTATGTTTCTGCTTCATATTAATATTATTATTCTTCTTCTACTACTACTTCTTCTTCCCCTTCTTCTTCTCCTCCTTCATCTCCTCCTCCTCCTTCTTCTTAATCTTTTCCTTCTTCTTATTATCCTTCTTCTTCTTCTCCTCCTTCTTCTTCTCCTCATTCTTCTTGTTTTCCTTCTCCTCCTCCTTCTCCTACTTCTTCTTCTTCTTCTCATTTTTCTTCCTTTTGTTCTTCTTCTCATTTTTTTTTTCTTCTTCTTCTCCTTCTCCTTCTTCTTTTCCTCTTTTTCTGCAACTTATTCTTCTTCTCCTTCTTCTTCTTTTTATTCTCCTCCTCCTCCTCCTGATTCTTCTTCTCCTTATTCTTCTTCTCCTTATTCTTCTTTTTCCTTTTTCATCTCCTTCCTTGATCTTCTATCTACAAAACCTGCGTTCTTTTCTCCCTTTTTTCTTTTTCGCATTCTCTTCTTTTCTTTACTACTTACTGACTGCGGTGCTTTTTCCTCCCCCTTATGTTCTTTCCCTTCTGCTCTTGATTTCTTCTTTTCTTCTGTCTCATTCGTTTTCCTGTCGTTCTCCTTCTCCTTTTTATTATTCTACTGCTTCTTTTCTCTTTTCTTCTTCTTCTTTTCATTCTTTTCCTTCTTCATCGTCTTCTGAGTTCGTCTTATTTTCATTC
>JAREIK010003484.1:4298954-4337791 GCA_029783825.1 Sapria himalayana
GCAGTGGAGATGAAGGAGTATAAGAAGAAGGAGAAGGAGAAGAAAAAGAAGGAGAAGGAGGAGAAGAAGAATGAGAAGGAGGCAGTGGAGATGAAGGAGTATAAGAAGAAAGAGAAGGAGAAAAAAAAGAAGGAGAAGGAGGAGAAGAAGAATGAGGAGGATGAGGAAGAGGAGGAGGAGGATGAGAAGAAGAAGGAAAAGAAGAAGAAGAAATTGAAGAAGATGGGGAAGAATAAGAAGGAGAAGTAGAAAATTTTGAAGAATACGAAGAAGAATGAGAATAAGAAGAAGGCAAAGAAAAAGGGGGAGGAGAAGGAGGAGGAGGAGGAGGAGGAGGAGGAGGAGGAGAAAAAGAAAAGGAATGAGAAAAAGAAGATGGAAAAAAAAGAAGAAGATGATGATTAAGAATAATAAAAAGATGGAGAAGAAGAAGAAGCAAAAAATGGAGGAGAAAAAGGAGGAGAAGAATAAGAAGAAAAAGAAGAAGGAGGAGGAGGAGGAGGAGGAGAAGGAGAAGGAGAAGAAGACGAAGGAGAAGAAGAAGGAGAAGAAGAAGGAGAAGAAGGAGGAGGAGGAGGAGGAGGAGAAGAAATAAGAGAAGAAAAAAAGAAGGATAAAAAGGAGGAGGAAGAGATAAAGGAGAACCCAAAGGAGGAGAAGAAGGAGTAGGAGAAGAAAAATAAGGATAAAAAGAAGATGAAAAAAAATAAGATGAAGGTGAAGTTGAAAAAGAAAAAGAATTAGAAGATGAAGAAATTGAAGAAGGAGAAGAAGAAGGATGTGTAGAAGGAGAAGAAGGATGAAAAGAAGAAGAAGAAGAAAAAGAAGAAGAAAAAGAAAAAAATGAAGAAGAAAAAGAATGAAAAGAATAAAAAGAAGTAGAATTAGAAAAAGAGAAGATGATGAAGCAGAAGAAAAAGAAGAAGATTAATAATAATAATAATAATAATAATAAAAGAAGAAAAAGGAGAAGAAGATGGAGGAGGAGGAGGAGGAGAATTAGAAGAAAATGGAGAAGAAGATGGAGGAGGAGGAGGAGAATTAGAAGAAAATAAGAAAATAAGAAAAGAAGAAAAAGGAGAAGAAGAATAATAATAATAATGTGGAAGTTGAGGAGAAGGAGAATGGTGAGGAGGAGGAGAAGAATAAGAGGATGGATGAGGAGATTAAGAATAAGGAGAATAAGAAGAAAAAGAAAAATAATGAGAAAAGAAAGATGAAGAAGAAGAAGGAGAAGGAGAAAAAAAAGGAGAAAAGAATAGGAGTAGAAGAAGAAGAAAGAGAAGGTGAAAAAGAGAAGAAGTAGAAGAAGGAGAAGGAGAAGAAAGAGAAGGAGAAGAAGTAGAAGAAGGAGAAGGAGAATAAGAAGCAAAAGAAGAATAAGAAAAAGAAGAAGAAGATAGAGAATAAGAAGAAGGAGAAGAAAAAAAAGTAGAAGAAGAAGATGGTGAAGAACAAGGAAAAGAAGAAGATGGTGAAGAACAAGGAAAAGAAGAAGAAGGAAAAGAAGAAATAAAAGAAGAAGGAGAAGAAGAATTATGAAAAGAAGTAAAAGGAGAAAAGAAGAAAAATAAGAATGAGAAAAAAAAAGAAGATGATGATGAAACATAAAAATAAGAAGAAGAAGAAGAAGAAGAAGAAGAAAGAGAAGAAGATGGAAAAAAAGAATAAGGAGAATTATATGAAGTAGAATAAAAAACTAAGAAGAAAATAAGAAGAAGAATAAGAAGGAGAATGAGAAGTATAAGAAGAAGAATGAGAAAAAAGAATTAGAAGAAAAAGAATGAGAATAAGTTGAAGGAGAAGATGATGAAGGATAAGTAGAAGATGGAGGCGAAGTAGAATGAGAAGAAAAAGACAGAGATGGAGAATAAGAAAAAGAAGAAAAGAAGAAGAATGAGAAGAAGTTAAAGAGGAATAGAAAAAGGAAGAGGAGGGAAAAAAGGATAAAAACATGAAGGAGAAGATGGAAAAGGAGGAGGAGGCGGAGGTGGAGGAGGAGGAGAAAGAGAATTAGAAGAAGGAATAGAAGAAAAATTAGGAGAAGAAGAAGTTTAAAAAGAAGAAGAAGAAGAAAGAGAATAAGAAAAATGAGAAGGAGAAAAAGGAGAATGAGAAGAAAAAAAGGAGAATAAGAAGGAGAAGAAGATAAAGAAGAAGGAAGAGGAGGAAGGAGGAGGAGGAGGAGAAGAAAAAAGAAGAAGAAGAAGAAGAAGAAGAAATAGAAGGAGAGAAAAAAGGAGGAGGAGGAGATAAAGAAGAAGACGAATGACAATATGAAGAAGGAGAAGAAGAAGGATGTTGAGCAATCGCGCTTCCACGGGTAGTGAGATTAAGAACAGAAAACACAGAAACAACATAAAAACAAGCAATATATATGTATCCCAATCCACAAACATCCACGACATAATCAAAACGAGAAATCAACACAGCAAATAACGTGGTTCGCTGGTCGCTTAGTACGACTAGCTACCTCCACCAGAAAACGCTTATGCATTACAGATTAAAACCAAGAAATAACATCTTACAGTATGCAACACGGAATAGTCACGAAATCACGCAGAGAGAGAGGAGAACCAAGATAAACAGTTCAACCGGGTCAAAAAACAGCCGCCCGAAAAATAAATACAAATCATTTTATACAAAAATAAACAGCCGGTTCATTTAACCGAAGCGAGTCGGATCATGGACCGGGCCAGGCTCTGCTCCAAAGATTTTGGCCCGCTGATCGGACAGCGAGACCTCCGTTATTGTGCTACTGCTGCATCCCCAAACTATTAATATTTCATTTCCTGCACTTACATGAAAATATTAAAACAGATTATTAAGTTAAAACAAATTACATATACAGCAATCTCCACCTTAATTTGTTTTGCATACAGATAGAGAGACACTCTCTATAAACAGGTAGTCCAAAAAAAAAACTACATATGATTTGATATGTTCAGTAAGTCAAGACAGTGTCTTAACTTATTCAGAGTAACAGGTTTGGTAAACATGTCAGCTGGATTATCAGAAGTTGCAATCTTCTTTACTTGTACCCTTTTCTCAGATCAAAGGAAATGATATCGCACATCAATGTGTTTTGTCCTCTCATGGTGCACTTGGTCTTTTGCTAAACAAATAGCACTGAGGTTGTCACAGAAGACTGTTGCAACCTCTTCATAAAGACCAAGGTCCTTGAGAAAACCTTTCAGCCATATCCCTTCCTTCGCAGCTTCAGTCAGAGTCATATACTCTGCTTCAGTAGAAGATAAAGTAACAGAAGATTACAGTGTGGCTTTCCAGCTAACTACAGAACCACATACAGTGAAGACATAACCAATCATAGATCATATACTGTCAACATATCCTGCATAGTCAGAATCAGAATATCCTGCCAGTAAGAGTTCAGATTCATTACCAAATATCAGACCAACATCAGAAGTCCCCTTGAGGTACCTAAGTATCCTCTTAACAGCTTTCCAGTGCTCTTGACCAGGGTTAATCGTAAACCTACTCACTGCACTTACTGCATGAGCAATATCAGGTCGGGTGCACACCATAAGATACATGAGGCTCCCGACAGCACTAGAATAAGGAACCTTAGATATTTGTTCCTTATCAGATTCAGATTGAGGACAACATTCTAATGTCAGATGGAGGTTAGAAGCAAATGGTGTGGACATAGGCTTACAAGAAGCCATTCCAAATCTAGATAGAAGTTTCTGAATATATTGTTTCTGTGAAAGAAACAATTTTCTTTTAATTCTATCTCTGAATATTTCCATACCTAAAATTTGCTTTGCTCCTCCAAAGATCTTTCATATCAAATTTAGAACTGAGGAGATCTTTCAGTTCCTGAATATCAGATTTATTTTTGGCAGCAATAAGCATATCATCTACATACAATAGCAAGTAGATATATGACTCATCCTTGTACCTTTTGAAATAAATATAGCAGTCATGGTCACACCTACTGTATTCATGACTAGTCATGAAACAATCAAATCTCTTGTACCACTAATGGGGAGACTGCTTAAGTCCATAAAGGGACTTTAGAAGCTTGCACACATGGGTTTCCTTGCCTGATACCTCAAAACTCTCAGGCTGGCTCATGAAGATCTCTTCATCGAGATCTCCATGAAGAAAAGCAGTTTTGACATCTAGTTGCTCAAGTTCAAGATTCTGATGTGCTACTAATGCTAGAAGCACTCTTATTAAGGTATGTCTAACTACAGGAGAGAATATCTCGTTGTAGTCAACACCCTCTTTCTGACTGAACCCTCTTGGAACTAGACGTGCCTTAAACTTTAAACCACCAGCAATTGAGGCATCTTCTTTCTTCTTGAAAATCCATTTGCAAGACACTATTTTTCTTCCCTTTGGTTTAGGTACAATGATCTAGGTACCATTCTTATGAAGAGATTTAATTTCTTCATTCATGGCAACCAACCATGACTCAGACTCAAAACAATTAACAGCATTCCTGAAGGAGGATGGTTCAGGAATGTCAATTTCTTCGGCAACTTGTATGGCAAACCCTAAAAATTCATCAAGGCTGAATCTCAGAGGAGGACGTGCATTCACCCTCCTTTGTCTATCCCTTGCAATACAGTAGGGAATAGACTCTTCAGGTGCAGTTTCAGGATCAGGTTCAATAACAGATTTAGCATCATTTTCATGATTAGCTATCATTTGTCTAGAAACAACAGGCATCCTTCTTGGAGCTACAGATTCAGATTTTAGCTCCACCTTAAGTTCAGCTTGAGGAACATCAGGTAACTGAATAGGACTAGGTACTTATTTCAGAATGACACTCTCGTCGAAGGTAACACTCCTAGAGAGTATAACTCTCTTTTCAGATGGTGACCAGATATGGAATCCTTTGACTCCATCACCATAACCAACAAATATTCCCTTGTGTGCTCGAGGTTCAAGCTTACCATCATTTACATGATAGTAGGCAATACACCCGAACACCTTCAGATTGGAATAATCTGTAGGTTTACCAGTCCACACTTCAAATGGAATTTTAAAGTTAATTCCACTATGTGGCGATCTGTTTATCAGATGGCATGCTGTATTAACAGCTTCAACCCAAAACTTTTTGCCTAAGCCTGATTGAGAGAGCATACATCTAGTTCTCTCCAGAAGAGTTTGGTTTATTCTTTCAGCAATGTCATTCTGCCGAGGAGTGTCCCTAACAGTTTTATGTCTCGCAATACCTTTGTCCTTACAAAATTCCTCAAATTCAGACGAACAGAATTCTAGACCATTATCTGTTCGTAACAGTTTAACCTTCTTTTGTGTTTGATTTTCTACTAAGCTAACCCACTGCTTAAACTTTATAAAAGTATCGGATTTATGTTTCATCATGAATACCCAGGACATCCTGGAGTAATCATCAACTAAACATAAATAAAAACGAGCACCTCCAAGAGATGTGACTCTAGAAGGGCCCCAACAGTCAGCATGGATATAATCCAAAATACTATTTGTGTAGTGTATGGCTTTACCGAACTTAGTTCTATGTTTCTTACCAAAAACATAATGATCACTGGAATTTAATTTACTGACTCTATGACCAACAAGAAGATTAAGATCAGAGAGAATTTTCATACCTTTCTCTCCCATATGTGCGAGCCGCATATGCCACAGTCTAGTAAGTTCAGCTTTATCTTCAGATGCTGGCTCTCCGGATGTGACAGCAATAGCCCCTGTCACCGTGGAACCTATCAGTGTGTATAGTGTTCCAGTCTTCTGCCCCTTCAGTACAACATCATCTCCTCGATGAACATTCAGTGTTCCCTCTCTACCACTGAATGAATATTCCTGATCATCCAGAACACCGAGAGAAATGAGATTCATTGTCATCTCAGGGACATATCTCACATTTGAAAGTGAGACAATTCGGCCATCCCAAGTTCTCAGTCTGACTGTGCCGATTCCAACCACCTTACATGGTTGGCTGTTCCCCACCACCGCATGGCCAGCTTCCTTCTTGTCATATTTGCTGAACCACTCCAAGTGAGTGCTTATATGGAAGGAACCACCAGTATCCAGGATCCAAGAATCTGATCTTGCGATCTTTGTGGGGATTACCAACACAAGGTCTTCTCCATCATCCAGGTCATCAAAAGTCACAGCAGCAGCAGGTGGAGAGTTAGGTTGACCTTGCTGTTCCAGCCTTGCTCTCTTCTTCGGGCACTCAATTTTCCAATGCCCTTTCTGTTTACAGTAGTGACAAATGTCACCCTCCTTTGACCTCTTCTGAATCTTATTTTCCTTCTTCTTGAATGGAACAGGTTGTGGCCTCCTGTTTGTCACCACCAATCCAGCAAGATGTTGTTCAAGTCTTTCAACCGCAGCCTTCTGCCTCATCTCTCTGGAGTGTAGGGCAGCCCAAACATCCTCTAGTGTGATATCCTCCTTTCCCACAATGAGAGATTCAACAAAATTTTCATAGGAAGGAGGAAGAGAAACCAAGAGTAGAAGTGCAGCATCCTTATCATCCACCTTAGCATCCACACGTTTAAGGTCCATGAGGATGCTGTTCAAGTCATCCTAATGCTTCTTCAAAGAGGGTCCCTCTTGCATCCTCAGTATGAACAACCTTCTCTTTAACAGAAGCTTGTTAGTCAATGATTTAGTCATGTGAAGAGACTCAAGCTTAAGTCACAGTCCTGTAGCAGATTCCTCATCTGCTACCTCAGCAATGACTTCATCCGACAAGCTCAACAGAATGGTGAAGTGTGCTTTCTCTTCACGTCTTCAAGCCTCAGCCTCGGTTATTCCAAGAGCAGCAGCAGTGTGTGGACCGAAGCCTTGAACTAGAGGTCTCCAAATATCGAAGTTTTTCAAATGAGCTCGCATTTTAATCTGCCACATACTAAACCCATTTATGCCGTTGAATTTCTCAATCATGGTGTTTAGGGTTCCAACCATTTCAGAGAATATTGCTTGTACAGAATAATCTCAAACCCTAATCGAAAAATCCCAAACCAAGCTCTGATACCAATTATTGGGCAATCGTGCTTCCACGGGTAGTGAGATTAAGAACAGAAAACACAGAAACAAGCAATATATATGTATCCCAATCCACAAACATCCACGACAGAATCAAAACGAGAAATCAACACAGCAAATAACGTGGTTCGCTTGTCGCTCAGTACGACTAGCTACCTCCACCAGAAAACGCTTATGCGTTACAGATTAAAACCAAGAAATAACGTCTTACAGTATGCAGCACAGAATAGTCGCGAAATCGCACAGAGAGAGAGAGGAGAACGAAGATAAACAGTTCAACCGGGTCAAAAAACAGCCGCCCGAAAAATACATACAAATCATTTTATACAAAAATAAATAGCCGGTTCATTTAACCGAAGCGGGTCGGATCATGGACCGGGTCAAGCTCTGCTCCAAAAATTTTGACCCACTGACCGGTCAGCGGGACCTCCGTTATTGTGCTACTGCTGCATCCCCGGGCTTTTAATATTTCATTTCTTGCACTTACATGAAAATATTAAAACAGATTATTAAGTTAAAACAAATTATATATATACAACAAAGGAGAAGAAGAAGGAGAAGAAGAAGATAGAAAAAAAGAAGTTGATTAAAAAAAAGATCGAGAAGTAGAAGGATAAGAAGAAGATGGAGAAGAAGAAAAATAAGAAAAATGATTATGAGGAGGAGAGAATGAGAAGAAGAAGAATTAGAAGAAGAATGAGAAGAAGGAGAAGGAGAAGGAGAAGAATAAGAAAGAGAAGAACAAGATGGAATAGAAGAAGAAGTAGAAAAATAAAATGGAGAAGAACAAGAAGGATAAAAGAAGAAGTAGAAGAACATGATGGAGAAGAATGACAAAAAGTAGAAGGCTATGAAGAAGAAAAAGAAGAAGAAAAAGAAGAAGAAAGAGAAGAAGAATAATGAAAAGAAGAAGAAGGAAAAAAAAGAATAATAAGAAAAGGGATGAAAAGAAAATGAAGGAGAAAAAGAAGGAGAAAAAGAAGAAGGAGGAGAAGAAGTGGGAGGAGGAGGAGGAGGAGGAGGAGAGGTAGAAGAAAAATAATGAAAAGAATAAGATGGAGAAAAAGATGGAGAAGTAGAAGGTAAATAAGGAGAAGGAGAAGGAGAAGAAAAAATAGGAGAATAAGGAAGTGGAGGAGAAGAAGAAGTAGAAGAAAAAAATGAAATAGAAGAATTAGAAGGAGGAGGAGGAGGAGGAGGAGGAGAAGTAGGAGGAGGAGGACGAGGAGGAGGAGGAGGAGAAGAAGAAGAAGATGGAGAAGAAGAACAAAGAGAAGAAGAAGTAGAAAAAAATGAAGAAGAAGGAGAATATAAAGGAGGAGAAGAAGGAGAAGAAGATGAAGGAGAAGAAAAAGAATGAAAATAAAAAGAATGAGATGAAGAAGAATGAGAAGGAAAGGAAGAAGAAGAAGTAGAAGGAGAAAAAAAGGAATGAGAAGAAAAAGAATGAGAAGAAACTGAAGGAGATGAATTCGAAGGAGAATAAGAAGAATGAGAAGCTGAATAAAAAGAAGAAAAATAATAAGGAGAAGGAGAAGAAGGAGAAGAAGGAGATGGAGAATAAGAATAAGAAGAATAATAATAAGAATAATAATAATAATAATAATAACAAGAAGAAGGATTAAAAGAAGAAGGAGAAGTAGAAGAAGGAAAAAAAATGAGGAGAAGAAGGAGGAGGAGGAGGAGAAGGAGGGGAGAAGAAGAATAATAATAATTATAAGGAGGAGGAGGAGGAGGAGAAAAAGAAAAAGGATATTAAAAAAAGAAAAAGAAAAAGTAGAAAGATAAGAGAAGAAGGATAAGAATAATAAGTAGGAGAAGAAGAAGGAGAAGAAGCAGAATGAGAAGAAAAAGAAGGAGAGGAAGAAGAAAAAAAAAGAAGAAGAAAGAGAAGGAGGAGGAGAAGAAGGAGGAGGAAAAGAAAGAGAAGACGAAGGAGAAGAATGAGGAGAATAAGAAGGAGGAGGAGAAAAATAAGAAGAAGGATAAGAATAAGAAAAAATAATAAGAATGAGAATAAGAGGTATAAGAAAAAGTATGAGAAGTAGAAGAAAAATAAATAGAACAAGAAGGATAGAAAAAGGAGAAGAGGAAGGCGTAGAAGAAGAGAGAGAAAAGTAATAGAAGAAGGAGAAAAAATAATAGAAGAAGAAGGAAAAGAAAAAGAATAAGGAGAAGAAAAAGAAGAATAAGGAAAATAAGAAGAATGAGAATATGAAGAACGAGAAAAAGAAGATGGATAAGGTGAAAAAGTAGAAGAATGAGAAGAAAAAGAAGATATAGTAGGGGAAGAAGATGAATAAGAAGGAGAAAAAGAAGAAAGAGAATAAGAAGAAAAATAAAAAGAAAAAGAAGCAGGAGAAGATAAAGAAGGAGAAGAATGAGAAGGAGAAGGAGAATGAGAGGGAGAAAGAGAAGGAGAAGGAGAATGAGAGGGAGAAAGAGAAGAAGAAGGAGAAGAAGAAGTAGAAGAAAAAGTAGGAGAAGAAGAAGTAGAAGAAAAAGTAGTAGAAGAAGAAGCAGAAGCAGAAGAAGCAGAATAAGAAAATGAAGAAGAAAAAGTAAAAGCAGAAGAAGAAGAAGAAGAAGAAGAAGAAGAATGAGAAGGAGGAGATGGAGAAGAAGGAAACGAAAAAGAAGAAAAAGAAGAAAAATTAGAAATAGAATAAAAAGAAGAAGAATAACAAGGAGAAAAGGAAGAAGAAGAACAAAAAGAAAAAATGCTCTCAACTTCTAGAAAAAGAAAACTCGAATTCTAGAGAGAGAAAGTGCAAAATTTGGGCAGAATATAGCCAATTTCAAGCTCAAAATGGGGCAAGAGGACTTCTTAGCACATAGGAAGTCATTTGCTTCAATATTGCAAGGACCCGCGCACACTTCTCCCTCTTTCAGAAACAAGCAAGACTTGTCGGCGGTCTTTTTCTCTCCAGCCGAACTTGCAAGAATGGCAGAACCCTTCGAATGGACTTTGGTTGGGAAGTTCTCACATGGCAGTCCGAGTTTTAAAGACATTCGAGACTTCCTCTCCTCACTAAAGCTCAAAGGGGAAGTTAAAACGGGAGATTTTGACTCAAAGCATATTTTTCTGCAACTTTCGGAGGAAGAAGATTATTATAAAATATGGATGCGAGGTATGTGGTACATCAAAGGCTTTCCCATGCGCATGCTGAAATGGACAAACGAGTTTACCCCGCTAGAAGAATCACCCATTGCACTGGTATGGTTTCTACTCCCGAATCTTCCTCTACCCTTCTATAATAAGGCGACTCTCTTTTCTATTGCTTCGTGTGTGGGAAAACCGATGAGGATGGACGAGGCTACTGCTTCAATATCTCGACCTCACTGTGCTCGTCTCTGTGTAGAGACGAGTTTGCTGTCGATACCCCCACATGAACTGTGGATAGGCAGTGATGATAATAATGGATTTTGGCAAACGATTGTCCCAGAATATTTTCCTCGATATTGTACATTATGTAAAAGATTGGGTCACGATGAGGCTGAATGTAAAATGGGTTTAGAACGATGCGAAAATGTTAAAGAAAATGCAGGTAGAGCCAAGGTGCAGAAATGGATAAGGAAGGAAAGCACTGACAAAGTTTCCACACAAATTTTTGAGACCTTGACTGAGTCACCAAAAGAGCTTGATGCTAAGAGCTCAGGGGAGGAAGGTAATGAAGATTCTATAAAAAGCGGCAATGGTAGGAAGACAAGCCGAGAAGGGGATGTAGGCATGGAAGAGGGAAGCAAGGAAAAAGCCTCGGGTGGTGATTTTTGCATCATCGGAGAGGAATTGAAAATGGAGCACCAAGCAGATGGCTGTGCTTGGGACTTACCGAAACCAAGATACAAGAGGCAAGTTAAGAAGGTTAGGACTAGGAGGAATGCAAGAGACAAGGAGGAGGATCTAAGCTGGATGGAGGAAGACGTGCTGGATTTTTTAGAGGAGGAGTTAGAAGTGAAAAGCTGGAACTTACCACCTCAAAGCAAGGCCACGGAAAGGATGGAAATGAAGTCTTCTAAGGATGATCTAGAAATGGCCATAAGTAAATGGAATACATATACAAGGAAAGAGGCTATGGAGGAGCTGAAAATAATGGCGTTACAGCTTGGAAAATTTTTAAAGGAACAGATTATGGAACCGGTCTCTAGTGTAACAAAACCCGCAAGGCGCATGAAGAAGTATAAGAATATGCAATACGATTCAAAGTGTAGAACGAGAGTGCAGTCAAAATCAGCAGGTAATGTTTAGTTGTTTATATTGGAATATAAGGGGGGTGGCTAACACACCCACCTTAAATAGATTAAAAAAAACTCATTAAAATTCATAAACTAAGAATATTAATTATAACTGAACCAATGGTAGATAAAAACAAATTAGACCATTATAAAGGGATAATGGGATTTGATAATGCCATAACAAATGTGAATGGGAAAATCTGGATTATGTGGAGGGATAATATAGACCTCGGAATTTTAAAAGACACAGAACAAATATTACACTCCAAAATTGTTAGTAACACAGAAATTTTAATGTCAGCTGTTTATGCAAAAAATTCTAAAGAAGAGAGGAAAACATTATGGCAGGATATAAAAGAAATCGCGGTAAAGGATTCTCCATGGATTATTGGAGGAGATTTTAACGTAATAAGATGCCCTAGTGAGAAAAAAAAGAGGAAGACATGCCGATACAGCAGCAATGTCACAGTTTAATGAGGCAATCGCTAATGCCAACTTAATAGAACTTGATTATATAGGGGCAATATATACATGGTGTAATAACTGGAAAAAGCGGGGAGCAATTTGGGCTAGTCTGGATAGGTTTTTATTTAATGCTAAATGGATAGATTCTCATGGGTCTACAACTATTAAACATTTAAATAGAACCTGCTCAGATCATAGTCCTTTACTCTTGATTTACCAGTATAATTATAAGCCAAAAAAAACATTTAAATTTCAAAATATGTGGGGCTTGCATGAAAATTTTTTAACAATAGTGAAAACTTCATGGGCAGAAAAAGCCATAGGCAATCCACTACAAAGCTTAGCAATAAAAATGCGTAGACTAAAAATTAGATTGACCACATGGAATAAGGAAGTATTTGGGAATATAAATAGGAATATAATACAGGCAGAGGAGAAAGTGGAGAAGAGTGAAATAAAATATGAGAAAGATCAAAATGAAGAGAGTAGAAAAGAGTTAAGTCGGGCAGAGGCAGAATTAAGACTTTGTTTAAATATGGAAGAAGTTTTCTGGAAACAGAGAGCGAGGCTTAAGTGGTTAAAAGAAGGAGATAATAATACTAAATTTTTTCACACTATGGCAAAAATCAAATCTCAAAAACAAAAGATAAAAGCTATAAAAAACTCAGAAGGTATATGGTTTGAAAAAGAAGAAGAGATAAGAACACAGTTAGAAGGATACCTAAAAATGCATTCGTGTGAGATTATGAGGAGAGAAGGAAATAGTTTAATACAGAAAATAAAACTACAAGTGACAGAGAGAGATAATGAAAAACTGGCTGAATTTCCTGATGAAGAGGAAATAAGGGCAGCTGTTTTTGATATGAATAAGGACAGCGCGGCAGGACCAGATGGTTGGAATAATGCTTTCTTTTTGATATGTTGGCCTATTATTAAGTCAGATTTGTTACAAGCCATAACCTGGATATTTGCAGGAGCAGAAATTACAAAAGCATGGGCTAGCTCTTTCATAGTCCTTATTCCTAAAACTGAAAACCCACAGAAATGTGAGGACTTTCGGCCAATTAGCCTGTGCAACTCAATTTATAAGATTTTAACGAAGTTATTGCAAAATAGGCTTAGGCCTATTTTTCCGAAAATAATTTCACAAGAACAATCTAGCTTTGTTGAGAATAGATTAATATCGGAAAATATAAGCCTAGCGTCAGAAATGATGAGAGAAGTTGGGGCCAAGGCTAGGGGATATAATGTTGTTTTAAAACTTGATTTGTCAAAAGCTTTTGATAGGGTCGAATGGTCAATCTTATGTTTTATAATGCGTAAGATGGGATTTTCGGAGTTCTGGATAGATTTAATGCACAGATGCATATCAAGTTTATGGGTTAAAATAATAATTAATGAGAAAATAGGAAACGAGTTTAAGCCTGTTAGAGGCCTAAGGCAAGGGGATCCTTTATCACCTTATTTATTTAATATTTACTTAGAAACATTACTGATAAATTTAAAAGAAGATATGGAAAATGGAAAGATATTAATGTTCAGGCAACCTAAGAATACCCCCAGAGTCTGCTGTTTGGCTTATGCAGATGATGTTATTATTTTCACAAATGCCAGTAAAAAATCGCTTCTAAATTTGATGGGGTTACTGCACACGCTAGAGGAGGAAACAGGACAAACCATAAATTAAAAAAAGTGTCAATTTATGCTTGCAAAAAAAGCACCAAATAAAGTGGCTCAAAGGGTTTCGAATATTACAAGTTTCACCCAGAAGAAAGGTGCATTGATGTACCTTGGTTGTCCTATATATGAAGGAAGATTAAAAGAAGAATATTTAAATTATCAAGTTGCAAGAATGAAGGATAAAATAGCGAGTTGGAAGGAAAATCTCTTAAGCATGGGAGGTAGAATTATACTAATTACACATGTTTTACAGGGTTCACTAGCTCATATTCTAACCGTTATGCATCCTTTAAAAAAGATCATAAAGAGACTGGAAAAGCACATGGGTGATTTTTTATGGGGTAAGAAAGAAGGTAAGCCAAAATTACATTGGCGAAAGTGGGAGGATTTATGCTTTCCCAAGGAGGAAGCAGGTCTATGTTTTACTAGCCTTGAAGATATGGCAAAGGCATGGGCCTACAAAGGCTGGTGGAGATTGAAAGAAAACAAAAGCTTGTGGGAAAATTTTATGCGTCTCAAGTATGGAGGGGAAAATGAGCAATGGAAAGTTCCAAAAAAAGCGTCTAAAGCATGGAAATTGATGATAAAGCAAAAAGAGATAGTTGAAGCTCATTCTAGATTGAATAAAAGCGGATGGAAATGAATGTTAACCGCAGAAGGAAAATTCACTCTTAAATCAGCAAAAAACATATTAAGAAAAAAGCACAGGCATAGACTGATATTTAAAATCTTCTGGAAAGGTGATGCTCCACTGAAAATGAAAATATTAATGTGGAGAACACTCATTAAAGCCACACCAGTGGATTTTAATATACGGAGGAAAGGCATAAAGTTGGTCTCTAGATGCGAATGTTGTCACTCAGAAATAGAAAGCACGGATCATCTTTTTTCAAATGGGAAAATAGCGGGGGAGATATGGAATCCGCTTGATAATACAGGGGGACAGCCAAATGATAAACTAGAAAATAGATTGATAAACTGGAACAAGGAAAAACATAAAAGCCAGATTCAAATCTAGTTTAGGAATAATATTCCCTTAGTAATTATTTGGTGTATATGGAAAGCTAGGAATAAAAGTAGGTTTGAAGGAATACAAATAAATTCAAAAAAAATTTTGAAGGATATAAAAAAGGAAATCTCAATTATTTCTGCTCTAAATCTATTAAAACTGTTAACATTAATATATCAAAAAATCTAAGAATTAAATGGGGGCTAAGTATTAGGAAAGAGGGATGGTCGGGTCTGAAAAGAGTTTCTTGGATTAAACCACCAAATGGAACTTTTGCTCTTAACACAGATGGTAGTTTTAATAGAGATATGGGAATAGCGGGTGGAGGGGGAGTGATTAGGGATGCACAAGGTAAGATTATTAAAGCATTTACTATGAAAAATAAGTCTAATTCAGCCTTACACTCTGAAATACAGGCCTTGCTCAGGGGGCTTCAGATTTGTGAAAGTTTAAATCTTAAGAAGATACAAATTCAGGTGGATTCTAAGTTATTAGAGGGGCTAGCTTCAAATAGATTACAAATATGGAAACATGATGTAGATATGGAAAATATAAGAGAATTAATGTAAGAGCTGGAGGCCACAATCTCACATATCTATAGGGAGGTTAATGCATTAGCAGACAAGTTGGCAAAAGAGGGTATACATAGGGGAACACAAGAATTTAATGGGAATGATATTCCCAATAAATTCATTGGAATAGCTAAGCTGGATAAAATGGCTTATCCATATGTTAGGATTTGTAGGAACTTGGATAGGCAATTGGGCACAAGTCTAAGGGGATAACAGAATATATATATTGTTTGGTTTTTTGTCTCTATCCTATAGGAATATAGCTTATATATCAGAAAAAGACAGCAAAGGCAAGAGATAGACTACCCGGGAAAGGAAATGATTGTGATGTGCTGTGTAGTTTGCTGGTTTGTTATGATTTGCAGGTATTCATGGACAGTTTTACGGATGAGGGAGGAAGCTGGAAAAGTTGTGAATTTGAAGTTATGTTAGTATATGTTTATAAAAATGTTAGTTTATGCTTATAAAAAGTATGAAGCTTGCTTTAAAATGGAGTACGAAGAAGGCTAAGGAAAGGCAGCAGCATGGTAAGGTATAAGGTAAGAGGTAGCTGGTTTTTTGGTGTTTTGTTGTATTTGGTGCAGGCTGTATGCTAGCAAGGAGAAGGTTAAAGAGTTGCTGAAATGTGAGAAGGAAAAGGATTAAAGAGCATGCAGAACAAGCAATCAGAATAGGGGGGAGAAGAAGACCAGAAATTGTATCTTATGCTTTCCATAAAGTGTATATATTGTTTGGTTTTTTTGTCTCTATCCTATAGGAATACAGCTTATATATCAGAAAAAAGACAGCAAATGCAAGAGATAGACTGCCCGGGAAAGGAAATGATTGTGATGTGCTATGTAGTTTGCTGGTTTGCTATGATTTGCAGATATTCATAGACAGTTTTACGGATGAGGGAGGAAGTTGGAAAAGTTGTGAATTTGAAGTTATGTTAGTCTATGTTTATAAAAATGTTAGTTTATGTTTATAAAAAGTCTGAAGCTTGCTTTAAAATGGAGTACGAAGAAGGCTAGGGAAAGGCAGCAGTATGGTAAGGTATAAGGTACTCTATCCTACAGGAATACAGCTTATATATCAGAAAAAAGACAGCAAAGGCAAGAGATAGACTGCCCGGGAAAGGAAATGTTTGTGATGTGCTGTGTAGTTTGCTGGTTTGTTATGATTTGCAGTCTGAAGCTTGATTTAAAATGGAGTACGAAGAAGGCTAGGGAATGGCAGCAGTATGGTAAGGTATAAGGTAAGAGGTAGCTGGTTTTTTGGTGTTTTGTTTGTATTTGGTGCAGGCTGTATGCTAGCAAGGAGAAGGTTAAAGAGTTGCTGAAATGTGAGAAGGAAAAGGATTAAAGAGCATGCAGAACAAGCAATCAGAATGGGGGGGGGGAGAAGAAGAACAGAAATTGTATCTTACTCTTCAGAAAAACAGAACAATTAGCACCTAAAGGATTTGGGAAAAGAAGAAAATGCCATAACAAAACAGCATTTAAAAGATTAAGAGATCATCTCTTATGTTTTCCATAAAGTGTACCTAGAATTGTAGAATTTAGAGATTTCTTTTAAGTAATTTAAAAGGGTGTAAGGGGGCAAAGGGTAGTTTTATAGCTTGTAAAAATGGTATTCCTCCGCCAAAAGAGAGGGTATAAGTTTTAATAAAATAAACATTTAAAAAAAAAGAAGAAGAAGAACAAAAAGAAGTAGAAGAAGAATAAGAAGAAGAAGGATAAGAAGAAAAAAATATAAGTAGAATGAGAAGCAGAAGAAGTATGAGATAAATAAAAAAGAAAAAGAAGAAAAAGAAGAAGAAGGTGACGAAGAAGAAGAAGAAGAAGAAGAAGGATGAGAAAATGAAGAAGAATAAGAAAAATAAGGATAAAAAGAAGAATGAAAAGAAGGAAAATAAAAAAAGATGATGGAGAAAAGAAGAATAATAAGGAGAAGAATAATAATAATAATAATAATAATAATAAGGAGATGAAGAATGACAAGAAGAAGAAGGATAAAAAGAAGAATGAGCAGAAGGAGTAGAAGGAGAAGAATAAGAAGGACAAAAAGAAGGAGGAGAAGAAGTTGGACAAGAATACAGAGAAGGAGAACAAAAAGATGTAGGAGAAGGAGAACAAAAAGATGTAGGAGAAGAAGATGGATAAGAAGGAGGAGGAGGAGGAGGAGGAGGAGGATGAGAATAAATAGAATAATAATAATAATAATAATATTTAGATGAAGAAGAAGGAGAAGAAGAACAAGGAGGAGGAGGAGAGAAGAATTAGTAGGAGAAAAAAGAGAAGAAGAAGAAGAAGAAGAAGAATAAGTAGAAGAATAAGGAGAAGAATAAAAAGTAGAAGGAGGAGAAGGAGGAGGAGAATAAGAAGAAGATGAACAGAAGAAGCAGAAAAAAAAAGAAAAAGAAAAAGGAGAAGAATATGAATGAGAAGGAGGAGGAGGAGGAGGAAGTGGAGGAGAAGAAAAACTAGGAGACAAAAAAGAATGAGAAGAAGAAGATGTAGAAAAGAAGAAGTTGGTGAAGAAGAAGGAGAAGAAAAAAAATGGAGAAGTAGATCAATGAGAAGAAGAAGGAGAAGAAGAGGAATGTTAAGAATAAGAAGAAGGTGGTGGTGGTGGAGGAGGAGGAGGAGACGATGAAGAAGAAGAAGAAGAATTATCAAATAAGAAGGATAAGAAAAAAATAGGAGAATAAGAAGGAGAAAAAGAAGAATGAAAAGAATGAGGAGAAGGTGAAGAAGAAGAATGAGAAGAAGAAAAAGAATGAGAATGAGAAGAAGGAGAATAAGAAGGAGTAGAAGAAGAAGGAGATGAATGAGAAGGATAAGAAGAAGGAGAATGAGAAGAATAAAAGGTAAAGAATTAGAAGGAGAAGGAGAAGAGGTAGAATTAGAAGAAAAAGAAGGAGAATAATAAAAGGAGAAAATAAGGGGAAGATGATGATGATGATGAAGGAGAAAAAGTATGAGATGAAGATTAAGATGAAGGAGAAGGAGTAGGAGAAGAAGAAGAAGAATAATAATAATAATAATAATGATTAAAAGAAAAAGAAAATGAAGAAGGAGAAGAAGGAGGAGAAGAAGATAGAGAAGAAAAAAAAGAAGGATAAGAAGAATAATAATAATAATAATAATAATAATAGGGAGAAGAAGAAGTAGAAGGAGAATAAGTAGAAAGAGAACAAGAAGAATGAGAAGAAAAAGTAGGAAAAGATGATGGAGTAGAAGGAGAAGGAAAAGAAAAAGAAGGAGAAGGATAAGAAGAAGAAAGAGAAGAAATAATAGAAGAAGAAGGAGAAGAAGAAAAGAAAAGAAGAAGGAGAAGAAGAAGAAAAAGAAAAGACGGAAAAGAAGAAGGTGAAGAAGAAGAATAATTATATGAAGAAGGCAATGAAAAAAAAGTAAAAGAATGGGAAAGAGAAGAATAATTAGGAGAAAAAGAAGAATGTGAATAAGAAGAAAGAGAAAAAGAAGAAGGCGAAGAAAAATAAAGAGAAGAAGAAGGAGAAGGAGAAGAAGAAAAAAAAAGAAGAAGAAGAAGAAGTAGTAGTAGTAGTAGTAGTAGAGGGAGAAGGAGAAGAAGTTTTGAGAAAAAAGAAAAAGGGGAAGAAGGAGTGGAAGGAGGAGGCAGAAAAGAATGAAATGGAAAAGGAGGAGAAGAAGGAGGAGAAGAAGAAAGAGAAGGAGGAGGAGGAGGAGGAGGAGGAGAAGTAGAAGAAAGAGAATAAGAAGAAAAAGAAGAAGTAGTAGTAGTAGTAGTAGTAGTAGTAATGGTAGAAGAATAAGAAGAGAAAGAAAGAGTAGTAGGGGCATAAGAAGAAGAAGAAGAAGGAGAAGGAGAAGTAGAAGAAGGAGAAGAAGAAATAGAAGATGAAGATGAAGATGAGGAAGAAGTAGGAGGAGGAGGAGGAGGAGGAGGAGGAGGAGAATGAGGGTTACAGGAAAAGATATATTTGGATGAGAGATAGGGAGAGATATAGTGTTAAAAAAAGTAAAAGGTTCATTTATTTTCTTTTTATGATAACTGATTATTCTTGATTCAGAATAGAATAGTCAAAAAACAAAAAATTTGTTGTATGAGACCAGAGCTTTAATTTGATATCAAATTTATAAAGTTTCCATGAAATATTTCAAGAGGTAATAGTTTTTCCTATTGTAATTTTTTTTATTTAAAGGTCGTAAATGATTTTGGTTTATATTTCAATTCAAGCTATTTAGGAATTTCATTAGGAATAATTTAATTGGTGAAAAATTAATGTGTTTCATTTAGTAAAATATATATATACATATAAAGGTATAATGGATTGTATTTTGCAAACTCATATTGGGACAACATCTTGACTGGGTTATGCGGTATTTTTTGGAGCATGGCTAATATTAATATATGAAATCGAATTGGGACAATGTCTAGGCCAAGTTATGAGGTAGTTTTTGTAAAATATCCAAGGAAAAAGAATATTTTATCTGGATATATCCAAGAAATGTATATTTTATTTGGAGAATATCTAATATTGATTTTCAGAGGAGGTCAATATTTTTCAAAATATTTTTTTAAAAAAATATATTTTTTAGATATATATATATATATATATATTTACATCTATATATAATATATCACACTTGGCTTTGACATGTGTGAGAGAGTCAATGGGACTCATGATATGAGCATATAAATATTTCATCCATAATTACATTCATGTAAACATTATACTTGAATAGATGTTGATATATACACATGATGTTTCATATGCACTTAGGTAGGGAGTAACCCTGTATGAGTTTAGCTCTACTAACCTTTCTTCACTCTATTACGGGACCCCTTTTAGGTACAAGTCTAGGACATTTGAAAGACCCACGTGCGAGATCGCACATGTGAAGGAAGCCAATTGTGGCTTGAATAATATATTATGTGTTTTTTTTTCCACTGAGCAAATAAAAGGAAATAATTTTGTGTGAGCTACATTTTGAAAAATTTTATTTTATTACATTTTTTGTTTTGTGATGGAATGAATGAGACCCCTTGTGAATTGGGGTGTCACAACTTGGTATAAGAGGTTAGGTATATGATTACCTATAGCTCAAAATTTGTACATGTTTCATAATGTGGTAGAAAAGTTTAAATATATAAACATCTAATTCTCGAGAAAAAAAATTAATATGCAGATAATACCATAGTGTCAAGTTCTATGT
This sequence comes from Sapria himalayana, assembly GCA_029783825.1. Classification (NCBI taxonomy): domain Eukaryota; kingdom Viridiplantae; phylum Streptophyta; class Magnoliopsida; order Malpighiales; family Rafflesiaceae; genus Sapria; species Sapria himalayana. The sequence goes on from JAREIK010003484.1 coordinate 4,319,111, forward strand.
AGAAAATTTTCTAGAAGGGATCAAAACATTAAGTGATTTTTTTGTTATGTATACATTAGTGTGAAGTATGTTACATATTTTAGATTGTATAGATTATTGCATGGTGGAAAATGGGAAGAAAAAAAAAGAGAAACACTAGGTTAAAAAAATATAACCTTAGGGGTTTAGAAAATGAAAAAATATTTTCAAAATAAATAATCTATTATTAGTTGGCATGTGCACCGATAAAAGGACATGAATGTAATTTTTAAATTATTATGTGACTTATATAGATGGAAAGTAGAGAATAAGAACACAGAGGATGTCCATGAAATGAGGATCAACCTCTTGTCATCTCTGACCAACAAGTTTTCATAGAAGCTATGGGTATCTTTGTTGCAAGGGTTGCACAAACTAGTACAACTGGAGGTCAAGAAGGGTCAAGTAATCTTCAAAGGTTCAAGGTGATTCATTTTTCGATATTTATGGGAGGAGAGTAACCAATGACAACAGATCATTGGTTTCGACAAGTTGATAAAATCTTGGAAGCTATGGAAATCACTTCTAATGCTACAAAGATCTGGCTAGCAGCGTTCTAGCTAGAGGGCGAGTAACAAATTTAGTAGTATTAGATCAAGGCCTCGAAGAATATAGAGGCAATGGTATGAGATGAATTTCAAGGACTCTTCATGAAAAAATATTTTCTAACTTCAACTAGACATGCAAGGCTCGAGAATTCCTTGAACTTAGACAAGAAAATATAACAGTGCATGACTACATGGCTAAATTTACCAAGCTGATATATTTTGGGAATGATTACGTGTCCACTAATGTGGCTAAGGTTCAGAAATTTGAAATGGATTGAAATTTTCCATCCAAGGCAAGATCATGAGTTCTTGAAACATGCCAACTTATCAGTCCCAATATTTTAACTACATATTTTAACCTCTTTTAACTAGTCAGATTTTTCTCTTTCAAAAATTTGAAATGGATTGAAATTGTCCATCCGAAGCAAGATCATGAGATTTCTTATCCCAGAAATAGATTCGATGGTTAAAATAGCTTTATCCAATGAGCGGGAGGTCGAGGAAGCACGAAATATCTGGGAGATGAGAGAAAGTGCTAGTTGAAAGAGAAAAGAGAGTAATCATTTTTCTGGAAAGAGGTAGATACCTTTTATCTCATAAAGATTTTAGGGACAATGTCGTGGTTATCAAGGACAATGCCAGACTAGGAGTTCTGGCCAAATTAGATAGAAAATTCATTTTTAATATCATTAGCCTAGACATTTGAAACGAGGGTACCCACAAAAGTTAGAATCCCATGATTATGAGACATCATACTCACAAACATCCATGGGAAATAAGTAGACACAATTTATTCCTCCTTTCTCTAGTAAGGGTCTAGGGAATCAAGTGCAATCTTGAGGTATTCCATAAATACCTCCTACTTCACAGGCATACCAGGGAGTCCAAGGTATGGGTCGAGGTCGAGGAGAGAGCTCACATGCCGGGACTTTGAGGACCCAATGGTGTATCTATGCCATTATACCATAGATGGAGAGGATAGATCAGTTAGTAATATAAGGTACTTTCTTGCTTTTTCATTTATGGGCAAAAGTTTTATTTGATTCTAGTACATCACATTCTTTTATTTCTGCATCATGTGTGAATGAATTGTGATTAGAGGTCTCAGAAATTCTACATGTGACTACTCCCATGGGGACTAAGGTAAAAATTAGTCAGATATGTAAAAATTATGAGTTATAAATCTCAGGAATTCTACTCATAACTAATCTTAGGGTCATGGATATATCAGATTTTAATGTAATTCTTGACATAGACTGGTTGATAAAATATCGAGTCTTTATTGATTGTGATCATATTAGAATTATTGTTTGCACACCAGATAATATGTGTTATATTTTAGGAGGATAAGCATGATGGTTTATCCTAGACTATATATAATTTTAAATGACATGGACAACTAATGAGTTAGCTATCATGTCTCACCCTAAAAGAAGAGAGGACATTGAATATTGATCTAAGATGTCAAATGGGTCGGGCTGGCCAACCCTATTTTTTTGGGCCCAACTAGACTGGCATGCAATGCCAGGCACGACATGGTTAGTTGGAGGTCAGGCCCAGCATGGGCCTACAACCTGAAATTAGTTCGGGTTCGAGTAAGGTCGAAACCCTAATTTTTTTAAAAAATTAGGGTTTCGGTACCACTCTAAACCTCGCCCATCGAGCATCCCCCCATTCGTGATCGTGCTTGATGTATGGTCACCCATGCCATGCCTGGCATGACACACGTGCCAAAATTTCTCAGCCCAGCATGGCACGACTAGTGCTGAGGGTGTGCCCGGCACAGGCTTGGGCACATCACTGTAGCATGACGTGCAGGGGCCTGGGGTGGTTTGGCCCATTTGATACCTCTATATGGATCTTTCTCGGATAGTTTGTGAAAACTAGGTTATTTTTCCAGATGAATTATCAGGATTACCCCCACCCAGGAATGTGGACTTGAGTATTGAGTTATATTCTGGTACATCACTCATTTACATGACTCCACATAGGATGAACTTGATTGAATTATAGGAACTCAAGGTCCTGATACAAGATTTATTGGACAAGGGTTTCATTAGACTCAGTAGTTCACCTTGGTGTGCTCTAGTTTTATTTGCAAAGAATACGGATAAAACCCTTTGACTATGCATTAACTATTGATAGTTGAAAAGGGTTACGATAAAAAATCTATATTTATTACCAAGGATTGATGATTTGTTGACTAGTTAAACGAGGAACCAGTCTTTTCCAAAATAGATCAATGTACTAAATATTACCAGTTGCGAGTTAGAGAGGTTGACATCCCTAAAAAACATTTAGAATGTAGCATGGGCGTTTTGAGTTTACAGTAATGCCTTTTGAATTAACGAATGCACCAGCAGCATTCATGGATCTCATGCATAAAATATTTTAGTCATATTTAGATCATTTTTCTGTGATTTTTGTGGATGATATTTTCATCAATTCTTAGTCCAAAGGTGAGAATGAAGATTATTTAAATATTGTTCTTCAAACTTTGAGAGAACATGAGTTTTATGCCAGGTTTGACAAATGTGACTTTTGTTTGATCAAAGTAAATTTTTGGGATATGTATTATCAGCTACTGTTGTCTCATTGGATCCTAAAAAAAGTCAAGGTAGTCATGAGTAGGGAGAAACCAAAGTTTTTTTTGAGATACATAATTTTTTGGGATTGGCTGGGTATTATAGAAAATTTATTGAGAGTTTGTCCCTATTAGCTGCTCTAATGACTAGATTGACCATGAAGGAAATCAAGTATGAGTAGACTGATTCATGTGAGAAAACATTCCAGTAATTGAAAATGAGACTTACTTCAGCTCCTATTCTAATAGTTCCGGATAGGAGATAGAAATATACAGTGTATTGTGATGCCTAGAAAGATGGCTTGGAATGTGTTCTGATGCAATATAGAAAAGTTAAAGCTTATGGTTCAAAGCAGTTAAAAAATCATGAGTAGAATTACCACACACATGATATAGAGTTGGCAGCTATAGTCTTTTCTTTAAAAATATAGTGTCACTATTTGTATGGGGAGCAATTTAAGGTATATTCAGACCACAAAAGTTTGAAATATATATTTACACAATGAGATCTTAACATGAGACAATACGAATGGATGGAGTATTAAAAAGATTATGATTTTACTTTATATTACCATCTAGGTAAGACAAATATTGTGGCTGATACACTTAGTTAGAAGTCACAAGATATACTAGCCAGTATACCTTCACAGAAATGGGATATACTTGAGACTATGGAATGATTCAGCTTACAATATAGAAATCAAATTCATGGTGTTATCAAGAGTTTAATAGTCATACCTTCCCTATTAAATAAGGTGATTGAGATCTAGAAACAAAATACATAAATAGTATCCATAAAGAACCGAGTAAAGAATGGTACATATGATGAGGGTTGGGCTATTCATATGGATGGTAGTCCATATAGTAAAATTGAGATGTATAATGATCTTCATCGCTAGTATTAATAGAATGAGATGGAGAGACACATTGAAGATTTTGTTTGATGAGGCCTCACGTGTCAGTAGATAAAGGCTAAGCATTAGAAGCCAGTAGGATTACTCTAGCCTTTGGAGGTAGTAGAGTGAAAATGGGAGCATATCACGATGGATTTTGTGACTTGCTTGCAATAGACATCACGAAAACATGATGTTGTGTGGGTGATTATGGACTGGCTTACAAAGTCGGCACAATTTCTAGCAATGTGGAAGACCTTTACATGAGAAGAATTATGCAGGTTATACATACGAGAAATTATTTGATTACATGGAGTACCAATATCTATTGTATAGCACAAATATCCTAGATTTATGGCTTATTTTTGGAAAAGTTTCTAAAAAGCAATGGGAACATAATTGATAGCGAGCACTATTTTCATTCACAAATGGTCAGTCAGAAAGCCTCATACAAGTTTTAGAAGATATGATATGAGCATGTTGTCTAGATTTCAAGGGTAGTTGAGAAGAACATCTGTCTTTGGTCGAGTTTGTCTATGATAATAGTTATCAAGCAAGTATATGATACCATATGAAACATTATATGAAAAACCATGTCGATCTCTAGTTTGTTGGATTAATGTGAAAGACAGATCCATCATGGGTCTAGATGATATAAGAGATACCTCAGAAAAAGTAGATTTGATACAACAATATCTTCTTATTGCACAAAGTCGATAGAAAAGTTATGTTAATAGATAGTGGCAGCCTCTAGAATTTGAGGTGTGAGATCATGTTTTCTTAAAAGTAATGCCAAAAAGATGAGTAATCAGATTTGGCAAGCATGGAAAGATATCGCCAAGATATATTAGGCCTTTCAAAATACTTGAGAAAGTGAGTTTGGTTACTTATCAGTTGGCATTACCACCATAATTATCTTGTGTTCACAAAATATTTCATATCTCTATGCTTAGGAGATATATTCCTAATCCAACTCATGTAAAAGATTGGGGAGAACTTGTTATTGATGCAAATGAAATGTTTAAAGAAATGCAAGCATGTATCATTGATAGTTGAGACGAAGTTTTATGATGCAAGACTATGAGGCTAGTAAAAGTGACATGTCAACATCAAGGAATAGAACAAGCAACATGGGAACATGAAGAGACGATGTGTGTTGCTTATTTTAATTTATTTGAAAATAAAAATATGTATTATAGTAATTTATTTATTATTTAACTTTAAGGTATTCTTATAATTGTAAAGAAGTATCTGTGAGAATTTTGAGACAAAATTCTTTGAGGAAAAAATGTGAAATCCAAGGGAAAAAAATGAATAAATATATGATATAAATTTTTTTTTCTGGAAAAATGGGTAAAATAATAATTTTGTAATAAAAAAAATAAGCTGAAAATTTTAAAGCCCTGATAATAAAATAGATTTTATCATTGAATTCATTTTGGAAAATATAGTTACCGTGACAAATTTCATCAAATTCAAAGGAAGCTAGAATTTAGTTATTTTTTAAATTTATTTTATTATTATTATTATAATTAGGAAATTAAAGAAAAAATGATGGGAATCAGTAAAATGGGGGTGAGCAAGAAAAAAAAGTATTCAGGTAAGAGAGAGATATAGTGAGGAAAAAAATTAAAAGGTTTATTCATTTTTTTGATAATAACTAATTATTCTAGAGTAGGGATAGAATAATCCATGAATAAAAGTTTCTCTATGCAACGGGAGCTTCAGTTTGATATCAAATTTATAAAGTTTCAGTGACAAATTTCATAAAATTCAAAGGAAGCTAGAATTTAGTTATTTTTTAAATTTATTTTATTATTATTATTATTATTTAGGAAATTAAAGAAAAAATGATGGGAATCAGCAAAATGGGGGTGAGCAAGAAAAAAAAAGTATTCATGTGAGAGAGAGATATAGTGAGGAAAAAAAATTAAAAGGTTTGTTCATTTTTTTGATAATAACTAATTATTCTAGAGTCGGAATAGAATAGTCCATGAATAAAAGTTTCTTTATGCAACGGGAGCTTCAGTTTGATATCAAATTTATAAAGTTTCAGTGAAATATTCAGAAAGGTAGTAATTTTCTCCTATTAGAATTTCTTTCTATTTAAAGGACGTAAATGATCGTGATTTATATTTCCATTCAAACTGTTTAGAAATTTGATTGGGAATGGTTAATTAGTGAAAAGTTTCTGTGTTTCATTTAATAAAATATATTATAGTGTGAATTGTGTTTGGGAAGTTATAACTATGTCTAAAACAATGTTTAATTATAAATGACATATTTGTAGTTCATATACATAGGAACATTCCAAAAAAATGGGTGGGTGCATGGTATATATATACATATAAAAGTATAATAGATTGTATTTTGTGAACTCAAATTGGGACAATATCCAGGCTATGTTGTGTGACATTTTTTTCAGGAGCATGGCTAATAATAATATGCGAACTAGAATTGGGACAACTCCCATGCCTAGTTATGAGGTGGTTTTTGAAAAAATTTTATTTTATTGTGTATTGTGTTATGTGATGAAATGAATAGGACCCCTGTGGATTAGAGTGTCACAAGAAGAATGAGAATAAGAAGGAGGAGGAAGAGGAGGAGGAGGAGGAGAATAGGGAGAAGAAGAAAAAAAAAGAAAAAAAAAAGATGATAATGACGAAGAAGAAGAAGAAGAAAAAGAAGAAGAAGAACAATAACAAGAACATGGAGAACTAAACGAAGAAGAAGAACAAGAACAAAAACATGGAGAACTAGACGAAGAAAAAGAAGGAAAAGAAGAAAGAGGAGAAGTAGAAGGAGGAGAAGGAGGAGTAGAAGAAGAAGGAAGATGAGTAGGAGGAGGAGGAGGAGGAGGAAAAGAATAAGAAAAAGAAAAAGAAAAAATAAAAGAATAATTAGAAGGAAAAGAAGAATAATTAGAAGACGAAGAAGAAGAAGCATAATATGAAATAGAAGAAGAAGAAGAAGCATGATATGAAATAAAAGAAGAAAAATAATTAGAAGGAGAATCAGAAGTAAAAGAAAAAGAAGAATGTGAAAATGAAATAGAAGAAAAAGGAGAATAAGAAATAAAAAAGAAGGAAAAGAAGGAGAAGGAAAAGAAGAAGCAGGAGAAGGAGAAGAAGAAGCAGGAGAAGGAGAAGAAGAAGCAGGAGAAGAAGAAGATGGAGGAGAAGGAGGGGAAGGAGAAGGAGAAGAAGAAAGAGAAGGAGAAAAAAAAGAATGAGAAGAAGAAGAAGAAGAAGAAGTAGAAGAAAAAGTAGAAGGAGAAAAAAAAGGAGAAGAAAATGAAATAGAAGAAGGATGATGAGGAGGAGAAAAAGAATAAAAAGAATAAGGAGAAGGAGAATGAGAAAAAATGAGAAGAAATAGAAGAAGGAGGAGGAGGAGGAGGAGGAAGAGAGGAGGAGGAAGAGAGGAGGAGGAGGAGGAGGATGAAAAGAAGAATAAAGAGAAGAATAATAAGGAGAAGAAGAAGTAGTAGTAGTAGTAGAAGGAGTAGAAGGAGAAGGAAAAGGAGAAGAAGTAGAAGTAGAAGATAGAGAAGAAGAAGAAGAAGAAGAAGAAGAATTAGAAGAATGAGAAGAAGAAAAAGAAGGAGGAGGAGGAAGATGATGATGATGATGATGAGAAGAAGAAGAAAAAGAAGCAAATTAGAAGAAGAAAAAGAAGGAGAAGAAGTAAAATAAGAAGAATGAGAAGAAGAAGAAGAAGAAGAAGAAGGATAAGAGGGAGAATAATGAGAAAAAGAAGGAGAAGAAAGAGAAGAAGAAGAATGGAGAGAAGAAGTGAATTAGAAGAAGAAAAAAGAGAAGAAGGAGAAGGAGAAGAAGAAGATAGAGAAGGAGGAGGAGGAGGAGGAGGAGAATAAAAATAAGAATGAGAAGAAGAAGAAGAATAATAATAATAATAATAATATAAAGTAGGAGAAGGAGGAGAAAAATAAGAAATAGAATAAGAAAGAAAAAAAAGGAGAAGAAGAAGGAGGAGAAGAAGGAGGAGAAAATAAATAAGAAAGAGAATAAGAAGGAGAAAAGAAGGAGAAGAAGGTGAAGAAGGAGAAGGAGAAGAAGAAGAAAAAAAGAAGAAGGAGAAGGAGAAGAAGGAGAAGGAGAAGAAGGAGAATGAGAAGGAGGAGAATGAGAAGAAGAAGGAGAAGAAGAAGATGAAGAAGATGATGATGATGATGATGAAGGGGGAGAAGATGAAGGAGAAGAAGAATAAGAAGAATGGGAAGTAGAAGAAGAATGAGAAGGAGAAAAAGAAGGAGAAAAAGAAAAAAGAGAAGTAGAAAAAAAATATTTGTTGCTTTTTTTTTGAAAAACACTCTCAAGTTCTAGATAAAGAATCATAGTTTTTTAGAGAGAGAAACTACAACTTTTAGTGAGGAAGAAGCCATTTTTAAGCACATTTTAAAGAAAATAGATTACTTAGATAATAAAAAATCATTTTCTTCATATTTTACAAAAACTGCACATCAAAATGTTACTTCTTCAAAGATTAATGGATAAAAATATCGAGGAACCCTCACTACTCTTCTCCTCGGAAGACATGGTAAAGCTTACTGAACCTCATAAATACTCTCTGTTGGACAAGTTCTCACACAGCCATCCACATGTTGAAGAAATACACTCATTTTTTGACTCCTTGAATCTAAAAGCCTTTAAAAAATTGGAGTCCTCGACGCAAAGCACATTCTTGTGCGACTATTTATAGAGGAGGATTTCCATAGTTTATGTTTGAAAGGCATCTGGTATATCATGGTTTCACCTTCAGAACATTCAAATGGATTCCAAGCTTCACAAAAAGGGCGGAACCCTTCTTAGGCCCTAATATGGTTCCTCTTTCCTCTGCTCCCTATACACTTCTTTGATAAATACACACTCTACCACATAACAAGTGATGTGGGAACCCCTCTTTTGCTCGATGGGACCACAACAACCCTCCCACGACTGAGCATTGCTTGAGTATGCATAGAAGTGGACCAATAAAAACAAATGCCTCAGCATATTTGGTTAGGCTGCAAGGAAGGAGGAGGTTTATGGCAGCATGTAATTCCAGAGAACCTCCCCTCTTACTGCTTGACTTGCAGGAAAATGGGGCATAGCATAGACCATTGTATAATCAAAATAAAAAGAGCTGAGAAACTCTAGAAGATAGAGGAGAGGAGAACTGATGTAGAAAGGGGGTAGAGAGAGTAAAATATCAAAAAAACTTTTTCGAATGCCACAACCTGAGTTATAGTATAATGAGGAAAATGGAATGGAGATAGTTGAATATAGGATGAATAAAGAAGAGGAAGAAAGATTAGTAGAAATCATGGAGGATAGAAAGAGAAAACAAATGATGATTAAGATAATTGAATTAACAAAAATAACTAAAATACAAATGGGGAAATCGATGCAGAAGAGGGGCAAAAAAAGTAAGGGTTGGGCAGTAGCTATAGAAAGTACTTCGGTGGAAGAAGCTTGGGTAAGTAGTTGCATAATCCTCAACAAGAGTGAGGAAGAAAGTGGACAGAAAGTTAGGCCCATTAGAGATAATATAGATATAAAGAAATATAAACTAAAAATGGGAAATAAGTGGTGGGAAATGGAGGAGATAAAGATTATGGCAATCCAACTTGGAAGGGAATGGAAAGGAGAGAGGGGAGGGAATTTAAGTTCGCTGAAAAAACCAAGAAATTTGAAAAAATACCTAAATAAAATATATGATTCTAAGTGCACTACTAGAGTGCAAACCAAATCCATCAATAAAGTTTAATTATCAATATTGGAATATAAGGAGAGTAGCTAATTCGCCCACTTTAAATAGGCTGAAAAAGATAATATATATGTATAAATTCCCTTTAATAATGATAGCTGAACCCATGGTAGAGAGGGATAAGCTAGAAAAGTATAAAAAGATATTGGGGTTTGAAAATGGGTTCTCAAATCAAAATGGAAAATTATGGATTTGTGGAAAATTAAAATGAATATAATAATTTTGGAAGAAACAAAACAAATGATGAACTTTAGCATAGACAAAGAGGAAAAATAAATAATATTGGTAGTTTATGCAAAATAAAAAAAAAAGAAAGGAAGGAATTATTGAGGAAAATGGAAAAGGGGGCTAGGAAAAACAAGCCAAGGATAATGTGAGGAGATTTTAATATCACTAGATATGCTAGAGAAAAGAAAGAAGGCAGGCCTTCGAATGCAAAGGCAAACCTTCATTTTAATGAAATAATTAACAAGACAAATTTAATAGAGGCTAGTTTCTTAGGTTAAAAATACACTTGGTGTAGTAATTGGAAAAACTAAGGAACAATACGAGCAATACTGGATAGGATCTTACTCAATGTTAAATGGATAGATAAGCATGGCCCCACCAGTGTAAAATATTTAAATAGAACATGCTCAGATCACAGTCCACAATTAATCATCATAATGAGAACAAGTTTTCCAAAAAGCATGTTCAAATTTTAGAATGAATGGTGCTTACATGCAAGCTTTGAAGAGATAGTCAAGGAATCCTAGAAATAGGAAATCATGGTAACCCAATACAAATATTTAATCTAAAACTAAGTAGATTAAAAATAAGATTAAAGAAATAGAATAAAGAAAGATTTGGAAATATTAATAAATACATACAAGAAGCAGAAAATTTAGTGGAAAAGAGGGAATTCGAATATGAAGAGATGCAAAGTAAAGACTAGAAAAGAGAACTACAAAAAGCTTAGGTGGAACTAAGATTAAAACTACTAATGGAAGAGATTTTTCGGAAATAGAGAGCAAAAGTAAAATAGCTCAAAGAAGGAGATAAAAACACTAAGTTTTTCCAAATAATAACAAAGATGAAAATTCAAAAACATAAGATAAAAGGCATAAGAAATAGCATAGGGGAATGAATTGAGACATGATCTATTATAAAAAATTACTTTGAAACCTTTTTTAGATATCAATTATGTTTCGATGGAAATAATAAAGGTAATATGCTTATACAAAATATATAAAGTAAAATCAATGAAGAAGTAAATGAAAAACTCTTACCTTTCCCACCTGAAGAATTGAAAGTTGTGGTTTTTAGCATGGATAAAAATAGCACAGCATGCCCAAATGGTTGGAACATTGCATTTTTCCAAATATGCTGGAATATTATAAAAGAGGACCTTCTACAAGCGATTTCACAAATCTTTGCGGATTAGAAATAGGAAAGAAATGGAGTACTTATTATATGGTGCTCATTCCAAAAATAAAAAACTCACAAAAAAGGGAGGATTATAGACTCATCAGCTTGTGAAATACCATTTATAAAATCTTAGCAAAAATATTGTAAAATGATTGGCATATATAATTACAAAATAATATCAAAAGAAGAGACATATATTATTAAAAGTAGATTAATAATATAACATATAAGTTTAGCTAAAGAAATAGTTAGAGAAATTGGCACAAAAACAAGATGACATAATGTGGTAATAATATTAGATCTCTCCAAAGTCTTTGACAGGGTAGAATGGGACATACTTTGGCACAACATGCGAAAAATGGGCTATGCTGAAGTCTAGATAGATTTGATATACATATGTATATCAAACACATGGGTAAGAATTTTAATAAAATGGGAGCTATGAGAAGAGATTGAACCAAGAAGAGGATTAAGATAGGGGGATCCTCTCTCTTCACTACTCTTCAATATATATTTAGAACTCTTAATAGTAAACATTAAGGAAAAAATGAAAATAGGTAGCATAGGAACCTTTAAACATCCAAAAAACTTCATGCTCGTGTGATGCCTAGCATATGCGGATGATGTTATTATTTTTACTAATAGTAATAGTAAATCTTTACATAGCATGATGGATGTGTTTCAAACAATGGAAGAGGAAAGAGGCCAAAAACAATGTAAATCTTTACATAACAAAATAAAATGTCAGTACATGATTGCTTCCAAAGCCGCGACAAGCCTCAAGAGTAGGATTAAAAATATAGCGAGATACTCTCATAAAAAAAGAGAGATAACCTACCTAGGTTGCCCAATATATGAAGGCAAAATAAAGACATTATATTTAGATTTTCTATAAGAAAAAATAAGGAGAAAAATCACAGAAAGGAATAAAGAAAAATTAAGCATATGAGGAAGAATAACACAGATAATATATGTGCTACAAAGTGTGATGATACACAATCTAATGATAAAACACTCCCCTATAACAACCATACAAGGAATAGAAAAAAAAACTAGCAAACTTTTTATGGGGCAAGAAAAATGGTAAGTATAAAATTTCACTGAATTAAATGGAAAGACTTAGGTGGCGTTTGGTTTGGAAAAAAATTTTTATTTTCTGTTTTTCATTTGCTGGAAGTCATTTTCTGGTTTTCAATTTTTTTTTTGAAAAACAGAGAATGTATTTGGTGTATATGCTGGAAAATATTTTGCTAAAAATGAAAACAGAAAAATGTGTTTGGTATGTATAATATAAAATATATTTTTTATATGTTAAATTAAACTTAAAAAATAATACATAACTTAACAAAATCATTCCCAAAAGAGTTTAAACATGATTTTGAACAAAATCATTCACAAAAGAGTTTATGCATGATTTTAAACAAAATGATTGAAAAGAGAGGTCATGCATAATTTTGAACAAAATAAAAATCAAAAGAGTTCATGCATGATTATGATCAAAATCATTCCACATTTGTTCTGCTATGTCATCACGAATTTGTCCCATTTGTGTTGTTTGGCTTACATCTACTACAAATGGGTCATGCTCTGCACCATTTACTTCATCATTGCGCATCAGCATTTGTTCTATATTGTACTCCATGTATAATGTATCTAATGTGTGATGACGTCAAATTAAGTTGTGTAAAGTGCAATAAGTTGTAGGAATTAGACGTTGCCTCCGCAATGGATAGCTAGGCATGTGCTTCATAATTGGAAAACCATAATACCACTCAAACATAGCAGAAAAAAAAGTTAGATCATAAAACCATAAAACCCACATTTTTGATCGGTTTTAGTGTTAACTGTGACACAGGAATGCGTCGATCAGACATGCAGAAGCAAGAAGAAGCCAAGCAGACTCACAAACGCAAGGGAGGAATCGCACACGAGGCGTCAATCGGACAAGCAGAAGCAAGAAGAGAGCCGAGCAGACTCACAGCCACATACCCAAGGGAGGAATCGCACGCGTAATCATATGGAGAACAAGGGCTAGAGTGTTCTGTGGAAAAGGGAGAGAACGACTTTTTATCGTTCTCTACTTTTCTTAAAAATAAGCCCGTGTTTTCTCAAAAATGGAAAATGAAAACAAGCACACAAATGGCTTTTCTGGGAAAATGCGGAAAACAGAAAAATGAAAACGAAAAAACATCAAACCAAATAGCACCTTATGTCTCCCAATGCATGAAGTAGGGTTGGGATTCACCAACCTACATGTATTGACCAAAACATGGGCATATAAAAGAAAGTATAGATTAAAGGATAAGGATAGCTTATGGGCTGAATTTATGTGAGCCAAATACTTCATAATGATATCACTAACATAGATAAGAAAAAAAGGAAACATAGGGTTGGAAACAGATGCTTAAGCAAAGGGATCTAGTGGAAAAATATGCAAAGTTAACTAATAGTGGATGGAAGTGGACTCTAAATACGGATGGAGAATTTACACTTAAGTCAGTAAAAAATGAGGTGAGAACTAAAAACCAGTACATGAATTGTTCAAATGGGCTTGGGAAAAAGATAACCCATAAAAAATAAAAACATTTATGTGGAAAGTGCTCTCAAAAATCATCCAAATAGACCATAATATTCAATCAAATGGCATTCAATTAGCCTCTAGATGTGAATGCTGCTCACAATAATTAGAACCATCTGAGTACCTACTTTCACAAAGAAAGATTTCTATTGAAGTCTAAAAAAGATTAGAAAAAGAAATGCATATAAAATAAAAGTTTCACCCTATTGAATGCTCATCTTCTAAAAAAAGATCAGCCAAAGCCAATAATAATTCACAAAGATGGATTATAAAATATATTCCACATATAGCCAAATGGTGCATCAGGAAAACTTGAAATAATAGTAGATTTGATGGTAAAAAATGAATATAGAGGAAATCTAGAAAAAGATAAAAGAAGATGTAGTCTGCATTTTAAAACAAGGCCTATAAAAATTAGAGCATTGGAGATAGAAAATGACATATTAAAGACTTGGGGGTATGCGACAAAACAAAGTCATATAGACTAGCAAATATAAACTGGTAACAACTACCAAAGAGATATATAGTCTTAAATAGAAATGATAGTTTCGATAAAGACATGGGGCATCATGGGGAGGAGGAGCTATCAAGAACTTCGAGGGGAAGCTAATCCTAGCTTTCAAAAGAGATACAAAGCTTCCACTAATCTACAAGCAGAAATTTGAGCATTAAGAGAAAGTTTAAAAAGATGTAAAACTAGGAAATTGAAGGATATAAAAAGAAGGAGGAGGAGGAGGAGAAGAATGAGAAGAAGAAGAAGAAGAAGAAGAAAGAGATTAAAAGGAAGGAGGAGGAGGAGAAGAAGCAGAAGTAGAAAAGTGAGAAGGAAAAGAAGAAGGAGAAGAAGGAGAAGGAAAATAAGGATGAGGAAAAGAAGGAGGATGAGGAGAAGAAGAAGATGATGATGATGAAGGAGGAGGAGGAGGAGGAGGAGAATGAGAATGAGAAGAAAAAGAAGAAAAAGATGGAGAAAAAGGAGAATGGGAAGAAAGAAAAAAATAAGTAAGGGAAGATGAAGAATAAAAAGAAGAATGACGAGAAGATGAAGGAGAAGAAGAAGGTGGAGATGAAGAAGAAGAAAAAGAAAGAGTAGAAGATGATGGAGAGGAGAAGATGGAGAAGAAAAAATAAATATAAAGAAGAAGAAGAATTAAAAGAAAAACAAGGAGAAGAAGAAGAATGAGAAGAATAAAAAGATGAAAGAGAAGAGGTAGATGGAGGAGATAAAGAAGGAGAAGAAGAAGAAGGAGAAGAAGAAGAAGGAGAAGAAGAAGCAGAAAAAGAAGAAGGAGAGGGAGAAGAAAAAAAGAGAAGAAGGAGAAGGAGAAGATGAAAAAGAAGAATTAGAAAAATGAGAAGAATAAAAAAGAGAAGAAGAAGAAGAATGAGATGAAGAAGGAGGAGGAGGAGAATAGGGGGAAGAAGAAGAAGAAGAATGAGATGAAGAAGAAAAAAAAGAAGAAGGAGAAGGAGAAGGAGAAGGAGAAGGAGGAGGAGGAGGAGGAGAAGAAGAATGAGAAGGAGAAGGAGAAGAAGAAGGAGAAGGAGAAGGAGAAGGAGAAGGAGAAGGAGAAGGAGAAGGAGAAGAATGAGAAGGAGAAGAATAAGAAGGAGAAGAATGAGAAGGAGAAGAATGAGAAAGAGAAGAATGAGAAGGAGAAGAAGGAGAAGGAGAATGAGAAGTAGGAGAAGGAGAAGAAGGAGAAGGAGAAGAAGGAGAAGGAGAAGAAGGAGAAGGAGAAGAAGGAGAAGGAGAAGAAGGAAAAGAATAAGATGAAGGAGAAGGAAAAGAAGAAGATGGAGAAAAAGAAGAATGAGAAGAAGGAGATGTTAGAGATAGTGCCCTGTAAAGCATGAATTTATATTTATATTTTATGAAATTAATAAAAGTGTCATATTTATTACATTTAGCTATTTTGTGCATAATGTATGAGTGAAACATCATAAAATTCCAGATTTATTATTGTAACCATAACCTCAGTGTATAACAGTTATACACGAGAGGATCGAGGTCATGGATTATAAATCATATTGTCCATAATAAATTAATTGAAGTTTGGGAATCTTCAAATTAAATATTAATGGGGTTGTCCGCTATCATTGAGAATGAAGTGATATTAATCTTGGTCACTAATGTGGGGATTTTAAAGTGGAGGCTCTATATATAATAAGGTTATATAGGACAGGACCAAGGCATAGTTTTTGAATTCTTTTAAATACTATTTTTCTCAAGAATTAAAACAGCTCAGCTAGATGATCATATGCAGATCATTCTCAATATTGAATAGTTATAGACTCTTATTTATGTCAATTGGGCCTTTTGAGTCATGGGTAAAAACCCATTATGAAATGGGCACAATACTTGTGTCTTTGAGACCCATTGATGTGTACAATTGGGAATGTAAACTATAAACATGGAATCCAACCCTTCCAATAGACGCTGGACAGTTGGTTCCCTTAAGTATTGGTTCTAAAACTGAACAGTTTGAGTGCTCTAATTTATGACAGGTTTATAAATTAACTATTTAGCAGTGGATTAATAGAACTTAAGGATCAAGATATAATTAGAGGTGCAAAATGGTAATTTCATCCGATTTTAGTTATGAACCACTTCTTGGAGGATAGAACTGCATGTAATGATTAAATCAGTGGACACTCTAAATTTCTGAGTAAAATCGATACTATATGGATAAGAGTTCAATTTCATGTTTTTAGTGGAATAACTGAAATTAATAAATTAAAATAATTGATTAAAGAGTTTAATTAATTGTTAAAATTATTGGAACTTGAAATTATAGGTCCATGGGTTCCAATTCCACCTCCTTTTTTACTACAATGAACGATTCATGATTTAGAATAAATTACTCTCTTTAGCAATATAAAATGATGAGAATAACAATTAGTTGTTATTTGAATTTGAATTTTATTCGTTTGCTCACTGAATAAAAAAATAATCTACAAAAGATAATAATATTAAATATCATTAATTCATCTCCTTATTTGATAAGGATTTGAATTTAAGAATATTAAATATATATTAATTTATTTTCTTATTTGATAAGGATTTGAATTAAAGAATATTAAATATATATTAATTAATTTCCGTAATTGATAAAGATTTGAATTTAAGAACATTAAATATTATTAATTCATTTCTTTATTTAATAAGGATTTGAATTTAAAAATATTAAATATAATTAATTCATTTCCTTATTTGATAAGGATTTAAATTTAAGAATATTAAATGTATATAATTTATTTTCTTATTTGATAATGATTTGAATTTAAGAATATTAATATTTATTAATTCATTTCATTATTTGATAAGAATTTGAATTTAAAAATATTAAATATAATTAATTCATTTCCTAATTTGATAAGGATTTGAAATATCTATAAAAACCAAGTAGATTTGTTTCTTTTTTAAGAACCCTAGCCTCCAAGAAAGTTTCTTCTCCTAAGAGACCCCTTGCATCAAGTATTGAGTACACAATATAGATCTAGAGTGTATTGTTCCAGATATGAATCATTGCTGGCCACAAACCTCAAAGAAGGTGGGCAAAATTGAAGACTCTGGTATAGAGAGTTCATTCAATCATACAAGTCAACAAATCTCTTATATCAATAAAAGGTATAGATCTGATCATCTTTTGATATTAATATGTGTTTGCATGGAATCCTGCTAAAATAAGAATTCATAAAAAATATTTTAAAACCTAATTCTGCTCCGTTTTCTGATTTCATTCCCAATAGAAGAAGGAAAAGAAGAAGAATTAGAAGAAGAAAAATAAGAAGAAGAATGAAATAAATAAGAAATAAAAGAATACAAAGGAGAAGAAAAATAAGGAGAGGGTGAAAAAGAAGGAAAATAAAAAAAAGGAGAAGAAGAAGAAAGAGGAGAAGGAGAAGAAGGAGAATGAGAAGTATAAGAAGAAGAAAAAGAAAGAGAAGGAGAAGTAGGAGGAGGAGGAGGAGAAGAAGAAGAAGAAAGAGAAGGAGAAGGAGGAGAAGAATGAGAAGAAGAAGAAGGAAAAGAAGAAAAATGAGAAGAATAAGATGATGATGAAAAAGAATAAGAAGAGAAAAAAAGGAGAGGAAAAAAGAAGGAGAATAAGAAGATTAAGAAGAAGAAAAAAAAAGAGAAGAAGAAGAAGGAGAAGAAGACGAAGGAGATGAAGAATAATGAGGAGAAGAAGTAGACAAATAAGAAGAATAAGTAAAAGGAGAAAAAGAAAAAGGAGAAGAACAAGAAAAAGAAAAGAAATACAAAGAAAAAGAAGGAAAAGAAGAAGGAGAAGTAGAAGAAGAGGAGGAGGAGGAGGAGGAAGAAAAAACGAAGGAGAGAAGATGAAATAGAAGAAAAAGAAGAAGGTGAAGAAGAAAAAGGAGGAGGAGGAGGTAAAGAAGAAAAATGAGGAGGAGAAGAAAAAGAAGGATAAGAAGAAAGTAAAGATAAAGCATGAGAAGAAAAAGAAGGAGAATGAGAAAAAGAAGATGGAGAAGAAGAAGGAGAAAAATATGAAAGAAAAGAAGGAGAAGGAAATGAATAAAAAGGAAGAGGAGGAGAAAGAGAAGAAGGAGGAGGAGAAGAAGTAGGAAAAGAAGAAGGAGGAGAAGTAGGAAAAGAAGAAGGAGGAGAGGTAAGAAAAGAAGAAGGAGAAGAAAAAAAAATGATATGAAGAATTAGGTGTAGAAGAAGAAGAAAGAGAAGATGAAAGAGAAAGAGAATAAAAAGAAGGAGGAGGAGAATAATAATAATAATAATAATAATAATAATAATAAGAATAATAATAATAATAATAATAATAATAATAAGAATAATAATAATAATAATAATAATAATAATAATAAAGAGAAGATAATGAAGGAGAAGAAAGAGAAAAG
>JAREIK010003484.1:4342291-4428175 GCA_029783825.1 Sapria himalayana
AAAAAAATAAAAAAAATAAAAAAAATAAAAAAAATAAAAAGAAAGAAAAGAAAGAAGAAAAGGAAAAAAGAAAGAAGAAAAGGAAAAAAAAAGAAAAGGAAGAAAAGGAAGAAAAGGAAGAAAAAGGAAAAAAGGAGGAAAAAGGAAGAAAATGAAGAAAATGAAGAAAATGAAGAAGATGAAGAAAATGAAGAAAATGAAGAAAAACAAGAATAAGAAGGATAAGAAGATTAAGAAGAACAAGAAAATTACGAAGATTAACATAATAACATAAAAAAGAAGATTAAGAATAATAAGAAGAATAAGAAAAAAATAAGCATAAGAAGAATAAAAATAATAAAAAGAATAATAAATTAAGAATAAGAAGAATAAAAAAAATAAGAAGAAAATACGAATTAGAAGAATGAGAAGAATAAGAACCATAAGAAGAATAAGAAAAATAATAATCATAAGAAGAATAAGAAGAATAAGAAGAATAAAAAGAATAAGAAGAATAATGAGAATAAGAAGAAAAAAAAGTATAAGTAGAATAATAAGAATAAGAACAATAAGAATGATAATTAAAAAAAAGAATAAGAAGATTGAGATGTATAAGTATAATAAGAAAATAAGAATAATAAGAAGAATCAGAAGAATAAAAGAATAAGAAGATTCAGAAGAATAAGAAGAATAAAAAGAATAAAAAGAATAAGAAGTAATAGAAGAATTAAACAAAAAGAATAATAAGATGAATAAGAAGAATAAGAAAAATAAAATGAATAAGAATAATAAGAATAATAAGATAAATAAAAAGAATAAGAATAATAAAATGAATAAAAAGAATAATAAGAATAAGAAGAATACGAAGAATACGAAGAATAATAAGAATAATAAGAATAATAATAATTAAAAGAATACGAAGAATGAAAGGAATAAGAAGAATAAGTAGAAAGAGAAGAATAAAAAGAATAAGAAGAATAGAATGAATTAGAAGAAAAAAATTAGAAAAATTAGAAGAATAATAACAATAACAAGAATAGAATGAATAAGAAGTATAAGTAGAATAAGAAGAATAAGAAGAATAAGAAGAATAATTAGAATAAAAATAGTAAGAAGAATAAGAAGAAAAGAAGAATGAATAAAAAAAAAGAATAAGAAGAATAAAAATAATATGAAGAATAATAAGAATAATAAGAATAATAAGATTCTGTAGAATACAGAAGAATAAATAGGATAAGAAGATAAGAATAAAACGAATAAGAAATAATAACAAGAATAACATGAAAAAAGAAGATATGAAGAATAATGAAATAAAAAGAAGAATAAATAAATAAAAAGAATAAGACTAATAAGAATAAAATAAGCATAAGAAATAAAAGAAAAAGAAGAAAAAAAAAGAATAATAAGAAAAATAAGAATAAAAATAATAAGAATAATAAAAAGAATAAAAAGAATAAGAAGAATAACAAGAATAAAAAGTATAATAAGATATAGAAGAATAATATTAAGAAGAAGAATAAAAAGATTAAGAAGAAAATGAAGAATAAGAAGAATAAGAAATATAAGATGAATAAGAAGAATAATAAAATAAGTGAATTAAAAGAATAAGAATAATAAGAAGAATTAGACGAATAAAAGAATCAGAAGAGATAGAAGAATAAAAAGAATAAGAAGAATAAAAAGAATAAGAAGTATTAGAAGAATTAAACAAAAAGAATAATAAGATGAATAAGTATAATAAGAAAATAAAATGAATTAAAGTTATACATAGAGAAAATCTGTGATATGAAAATGAGAGAGTACTGCATGTTGTGCATCAAGATGAATCTAATAGTTGTGAGCTACAAGTAATTCTCGATGTGCCCAAATAATGGTGATCTTGCATGAATGATTCTCTTCAAAGTTGTGAAGAAATGCTGGGATATTGAATAATATTGAACTATTAGTTTTGTGATAAAGTTAAAAGAGTCAAAATGTCTGTTTCCTGACACATTTTCGAGGGGCTATGGGGTCTGAAAGAGGGTGGGGATACCTCCATGGATCTTCTTTAGAGTCCTTATCTAAAGTTAAATTTTCTCAAAGAATGCTGAAGAAATGGCAGAGTAAGGAAGATAGAAGACTAGAAAAGCAATATGGGGGTGTGGCTATTGTTCCCACAACTGGAAGTGATAGTTTTCCCAAGTCTGAAATTGATGGTCAAGATTGGTCCATTGGATGGATAGCCTCATGGATCTGATTTCAGTAGTGATGATGGCTTGTAGTGCTGGTTCCTTGTTACAAACCTGGCTGCAAGGAATTGATGAATAATTCAATAACCAGCTTCTTAGTGTAGTCAAGAATTTTCCAAATACTTTTTTTTTCTGAAAAGAAGATATATGCTAGTGGATTTTTAACCTTGAAAAGAATTTGAAAAGAATTATTGAATGATGGAAAATATTGCTGGTGAAGTGAATCTTGTTTTCCATATATTTTGATGCATTTGCAAGCAAAGCCAATTCCACTGTTCTTTTTTAGTTCCCAACCAACTGCACAAGTAGAGGGACTTTTAAAACGTGCTATTGTTTCCTCATCAATGGGCCTGTTATTTTCAATTAATCTTTTCTAATTAATTTCTGATTGATTAATTCAAAAAAAAAATAAAATAAAATGAATAAGAATAATAAGTTAAATAAGAAGAATAAGAATAATAAAATGAATATGAAGAATAATAAGAATAAGAAGAATAATACGAATAAGAAGAATAAGAATAATAAGAAAAATAAGAAGAATAAGAAAAATAAGAAGAATAACAAGAATAAGAAGAATAATAAGAATAATAATAATTAAAAGAATACGAAGAATGAGAAGAATAAGTAGAAATAGAAGAATAAGAAGAATAAGAAAAATATAATGAATTAGAAGAAAAAAATTTGAAAAATTAGAAGAATAATAACAATAACAAGAATAGAATGAATAAGAAGTTAAAGAAGAATAAGAGAATAAGAAGAATAAGAAGAATAAGAAGAATAAGAAGAATAATTAGAATATGAATAGTAAGAAGAATTAGAAGAAAAGAAGAATAAGAATAAAAAAAAGAATAAGAAGGATAAGAATAATAAAATAATATCAAGAATAATAAGAATAATAAGAATAATAAAAATAATAAGATTCTGTAGAATAAGAAGTATAAAAAGGATAAGAAGATAACAATAAAAAGAATAAGAATAATAACAAAAATAACATGAAAAAGAAGAATAAGAAGAATAATGAAAAAAAAGAAGAATAAAATGAATAAGAAGAAAAAGAAGAATAATACGAAATAGAAGAATATGAAAAATTAGAAGAATTAGAAGAATAAGAAAAATAATAGAATAGCATTGATAAGAAGTATAAGAATAATATGAATAAAATAAGAATAAGAAAATAAAAAGAAAAAAAAGAATAAAAAAAATAATAAGAATAATAAGAATAAGAAGAATAAAAAGAATAAGAAGAATAAAACGAATAATAAGATTTAGAAGAATAAGATTAAAAGAATAATAAGGAGATTAAGAAGAAAAAGAAGAATAAGAAGAATAAAAAATATAAGATGATAAGGAGAATAATAAAATAAGATGAATAAAAGAATAAGAAGAATAAAACGAATAATAAGATTTAGAAGAATAAGATTAAAAGAATAATAAGGAGATTAAGAAGAAAAAGAAGAATAAGAAGAATAAGAAATATAAGATGAATAAGAAGAATAATAAAATAAGATGAATTAAAAGAATAATAATAATAATAATAAGAATAAGAATAATAAGAAGAATAATAAGAATAAGAAGAATAAGAAGAATAAGAAGAATAATAATAATCCGAAGACTAATAAGAATAATAAGAATAAGAAGAATAAGAAGAATATCAAGAATAAGATGAATAAGAAGAATAAGAAGAATAAGAAGAATAAGAAGAATAAAAAATAAGAAGAATAATAATAATAATAATAATAATAAGAAAAATAATAGAATAAGAAGAATAAGAAGAATTAGATAAATAAGAAGTAAATGAAACTTAGAAAATTAGAAGAATAATAATTATAACAAGAATAGGACTAATAAGAAGTACAAGAAGAATAAGAAGATAATTAGAATAAGAATAATAAGAAGAATAAAAAGAATAAGAAGAATAAGAAACTTAAGAAAAATAATAAGAATAAGTAGAATAAGTAGAATAAAAAGCATAATGAGAATATGAAGAATATAGAAGATAAGAAGAATAAGGAGAATAAGAAGAATAAGAATAATAAGAAAAATAAGAAAATAAGAAAATATGAAAATAAGAAGAATAAGAAGAATAATAAAATAAAAAGAATAAGAAGAATAAGAAGAATAAGGAGAATAAAAAGAATAATAAGAATGAGAAGAATAAGAAGAATAAAATGGAAACATATATATTATTAAATTCACGAGGATAGATAAAGCTACTACTAGAAGAGTAGATCACAAAGCATGCTTTGCTTATTTTATGTTCATGGGTGTAAAGGGGGTTCAGGGCTGCATTAGAGGCAACATATATTCTGTATGCTGATTGAAGTGCAAGGACATAAGGCAGAGAGGATAGCAAGCATTAAAATAGCCTGCAAAGGGTAGTGAAAGTATTTTCTACTGGCAGATATCAGTAGTTTATATGTTCTTGGTCTTGTGTGTTGTTTTGCCGGATCAATTGCATAGATAATAGACGGTAGAGGAGGAAAGGAATAATGAATAAATTGTTAAGAGGCTGCCATATTTTTAAGTAAAAGAAGGATAACAAGGTGGCTGTAGATGAGAAAGGGGCCAATATGGGGAGTAAAGGACAAAGCAAAAAAAGTTAAATAGGCCAAGATATACTTCAAGTAAAGTAGCCAAATGTACAGATTCTAAGTGAAGTTATACATTAGAGATAAGACAAGTAGATTCACTCCAAGGAAAATGTGTATTGTATTATTTATTTTATTCATGGGTGTAAAAGGGGAAAATGATAGTTTTAGATTGTAAAAATAGTATTCCTCCAATAATAGAGAAGGTTATTTATTAATAAAATAACTTTCTAAATAAAAGAAGAAGGATAAAAAGAATTAAAAGGTAAGAAGATATGAATAATATAAAAAAATAATAAAAGAATAACTCCTAAGAGAAGAATAAGAAGAATAAAAAGAATAAGATTAATAAGGATATTAAGAAGAATAAGATGAATAATAAGAAAAAGAAGAATAAAAAAATAAAAAATTAAGAATAATAAGAATAAAAATAATAACAAGAATAATATGAAAAAGAAGAATAAGAAGAATAAAAAGAATAATAAAAATAAGAAGAATAAGAAAAATAAGAAGAATAAAAAAAATAAGAAGAAAATGATGAATAAGATGGATAAGAAGAATACGAAAAGTTTGAAGAATTAGATGGGTAAGAACAATAACAAGGATAAGAATAATTAGAAGAATAAGAACAATAAGAAGAATAATAAGAATAAAAAGAATAACAAAAATAATAAGAATAAGAAGAATAAGTAGAATATGAATCATAAGAATAATAAAATGAATTAAAGCATAACAAGAATAAGAAGATAAATAAGAATAAGAAAAATAAGAAGAATAACATGTATAACATGAAAAAGAAGAATAAGAAGTATAAGAAGAATAAGGACAATAACAAGAATATGAAGAATAAAAAAATATGAAGAATAAGAATAATAAGAATAATGGGTATAATATGAAGATTACGAAGA
This sequence comes from Sapria himalayana, assembly GCA_029783825.1. Taxonomy (NCBI): domain Eukaryota; kingdom Viridiplantae; phylum Streptophyta; class Magnoliopsida; order Malpighiales; family Rafflesiaceae; genus Sapria; species Sapria himalayana. Next base: position 4,347,995 of record JAREIK010003484.1, read on the forward strand.
ATAATAAGAATAAGAAGAATAAGTAGAATAAGAAGAATAAGTAGAATAAGAAGAATAAGAAGAATAAGAATAAGAAGAATAAGAATAATAAGAATAATAATAAGAATAAGAATAATAAGAAGAATAAAAAGGATAAGAAGATAAGAATAATAAGAATAACAATAACAATAACACAAAATAAAAGAATAATAAAAATAATAAAAAAAAAGATGAATTAGAAGAATTAGAAGAATAAGATAAATAATAATACTAAGAATAATAAGAAGAATAAGATGAATAAGAAGAATAAGAAAAATTAAAAGTATTACAAGAATAAGAAGAATAACAAGAATAGGACCAATAAGATATATAAGAAAAATAAAAAGAAAAGAAAAATAACAAGAATAAGAAGAATGAGAAGAATAAGAAGATTGAGAAGAATATTAAGAATGAGAAGAATATCAATAATACCAAGCTTTAAAATGAATAAGAAGAATAAAAATATAAGAAGAATAATAAAAATAAGAAGAATAAGAATAAGAAGAATTAGAAGAATAAGAAGAATAAAAGAAAAGAAGAATAAGAAGAAAAAGAAGAATACGAAGAATAATAAGAATAAGAATAATAATATAAATAAGATGAATAAAATAATAATAAAAATAATAAGAATAAGAAGAATACGAATAAAAAGTAGAAAAATAAGAATAAGAAAAATATGAAGCATAATGAGAATAAGAAGCATAAGATGAATATGAAGAATAAAAAGAATAAGAAGAATAAGATGAATAAGAAGAATTTTATGAATAAAGATGAATAAGAAGAATAAGAAGAATAAAAAAAATAACAAGAAAAAGAAGAATAAGTTGAATAGAAGAATAAGAAGAATAAGAAGAATAAGAAGAAAAAGATGAATTAGATGAGTACCAAGAATACCAAGAATAAGAAGAATAAGAAAAATATTAGAATAATAAAAAGATTAAGAAGAATAAAAAGAAAATAAGAATAAGAGGAATAATATGAATAAAAAGAAAAGAAGAAGAAAAAATAATAAGAATAAGAATAAAAGTAGAATAAGAAGAATAAGAAGAATAAGAATAATAAGAAGAAGAAGAAGAATAATAATAATAATAATAATAATAATAATAATAATAATAATAAAAAGAAATGAAGAATAAGATGAGTAAAACAATAAAAGAATAAGAAGAATAATAAATATAAGAAGAATAAGAAGTATAAAAAGAATAAGAAGAATAAGAAGAATAAGATGAATAAGATGAATAAGAAGAATAAGTAGAATTAGAAGAATAAAAAGAATAATAAAATAATATGAATAAGTAGAATAAGCAAATAAGAAGAATAAAAATAATAAAAATAATAAAAATATAACAAGAATAAGAAAATTAATTAAAATAAGAAAAATAAGAATAATAACAAGAATAACACGAAAATGAAGAATAAGAAGTATAAGAATAATAAGAAGAATAATAAGAATTAGAAGAATATGAAGAATAAGAAGAATAAGAATAATATAAAAAATAAGAAGAATAAGAAAATAAGAAGAATAATAAAAGTAAGAAGAATAATAAGAATTAGAAGAATTAGAAGAATAACAAGAATAAAAATGATAAGAAGGTAAAAATTATAGAATAAGAAAAATAGTAATAACACAAAAAAGAATAATTATTAAAATAAGAAGAATAAGAATAATAAGAAGAATAAGATGAATTAGAAGAATATGAAGAATAAGATAAATAAAAAGAATAATAAAAATTAGAAGAAATAGAAGAATAAGAAGATTAACAAAAATAGGATGAATAAGAATTATAAGAAGAAGAATAATAAAAGAAGAATCAAAATAATAAGAAGAATAAGAAGAATGAGAAGAATAAAAGGAATGAGAATAATGATAATAATAGAAGAATATAAAGAATATAAAGTATACAAAGAATATGAAGAATAGAAAGAATAAGAAGAATAAGAAGAATAAGAAGAATAAAAAGAATAAAAAGAATAAGAATAATAATATTAATAAGAAGAATAAAAAGAATAATAAGATTAAAAACAATAAGAAGAATTAGAAGAATAAGAAAAAAAATAAGAATAAGAAGAATAAGATGCTAAAGAAGAATAAGAATAATAAAAAGAATATGTTGAATAAGAAAAAATAAAAAAATAAGAAGAATAAGTAGAATATGAAAATTAAGAAGAATAAGAAGATATGCTACATAATGAGGAAAATGGGATTTTAGGAATTCTGGATAGATCTAATGTATACATGCATCTCTAGCGCATGGGTTAAAATTTTAATTAATGGATAGGCACTTTGAAAATTTATGCCATTTAGAGGACTTTGACAGGGTGATCCATTATATCCATTATTTTTTAATATACATATAGATTTGCTAATAACATGTTTAAATGGAAAAATGAATGAGGGTAATATTACTAGCTTTAAACAACCTAAACACACCCCAAATGTAAGTTTCCTACCTTATGCAGATGATTTTAATTGTTTTTTCAAATACCCGGAGTAGATCATTGAAGAATATGATGAAGCTATTTAATATAGCAGAGGAAGAAATGGGCAACAACTAACTAAAAATAAATGCCAATTTGTGTTTTCAAGGAAAACACCTGAAAGGACAATTCAAAGAGTAAAAAAATTACACGCTTTGAACTGATTAAATGAGCATTAATGTATTTGGGATGTCCTATATACGAGGGTAGACTGAAAGAAGAATATCTAACATTTTTAATGAAAAAATTAAGACGTAAAATAGTGGGATTTAAAAAGAATATGTTAAGTATGACAGGTCGAATATCATTAATTAAACATGTTTTACAAGGAACTATAGCACACATCTTAATGTCCTCACAGCCGCCAAAGAAGATCTTGTACAGCTTCGAAAAGAAAATGACTAATTTCCTATGGGGTAAAAAATTAGGATAGATTAAGATACATTAGAAAAAATGAGAAGATATATGCTGTTTAAAGTAGGAAGTGGGTCTAGGTTTGAATAAATTAAATGATTTGGCCAAGGCTTGGGCATGTACGAACTGGTGGAGGCTCAAGCAGAATGATAGCCTATGCATGAGATATATGAAAGCTAGATATGAGTCAGGAAATAAAACATATAAGAATGCTAAAAAAGCATCTAGAAGTTTGAACTTGCTGCATAAACAAAAAGAATTAGTTGAAAGTAATGCACGCCTAATCAACAATGTATGGAGATGGACTTTAAATCCTCAGGGGAGGTTCACGCTTAAAATCACAAAAATTTTAGTAAGAAAAGAAAAAATTAGTCAAGAAGTTGTTAATGGAGCCTAGCTGAAAGAGATCCCACAAAAAATGAATGTATTTATGTGGAAGCTCTTATCAAATGCTATTCTGGTGGTCTCGAATATTCAGTTGAAGGGGGTAAAATTAGCTTCCAAATGTGAATGCTATTTTACTAGCATAGAAAGTACAAATCATTTATTTTCAACAGGGAAATTAGTTATGGAAGTCTATAATTATCTAGGTATAGATGCACAAGTAAGCAACAAGTTAGAAGATATCAAGGAAAGAATAATGAGATGGGAGATAGGTCACAAAAGAAGAAAGTATGTAATTGGTTAAAAGATTACATCCCACACATTAAGTCTGGAATCTATGGAAACCTAGGAATAGAAGTAGGTTTGAGAATATTAAAATGAATGCTAAGCATATAATAGAAGAAATTTAAAAAAATTATTCAAGGGTATCAGTAGGTTTCCTACTAAAACTTAGAAACATGGAATTGGAAGATGAGAAAAGAAGGATATGAGGACTACATGCAATTAAGAAAAAAATCCTTGAGGTTAGAATGGTGTGTTTGGAAAAACCTTCATGGGGAAGGCTTGCTTTAAACAGAGATGGTAGTTTTAACAAGGACGTGCGAGAGGCAGGGGGAGGAGGGGTGATAAGAAATGAGTATGGTGGGGTTATAAAAGCTTTTACAATGAAATAGAAAGCATTCTCAGCCTTGCATGCATAAATTTAGCCTTACTTAAAGGCCTTAGAATAGGCAAAGAAAACTTTTATATTAACTTACGAGTGTAGGTGGATTTTAGTATACTCGTGAATCTAGTCATGAATAAGTTAGAAATGTGACAGTATGAAGAACAAATAGAGTTAGTTCAGAGTCTTTTAACCAACATAAAATGGAAAGTTACGCATATATTTAGAGAAGCTAATGTTGTAGCAGACAACTTAGCTTAAGAAGGCTTGAAGAAGGGATTACAAGAGTTTGATGGAGCTGATATACCGGAGAAATATAAAGTCATAATCAGATTAGATAAATTAGAATTCCCGTATATTAGAATTCAAAAGTAGTAGCTAGAAAAGAAATCTTTGATCTCCCCGGTCCTGTGGGGAAATTATAAATATATATTACTCTTCTTTCATTTTAAGGTTTACAGGTATAAGTTAAGATCAAAGGATATGGAAATGACCTATGAAAGGAAAGTAAAAATGTGAAGTGACTGAATGTCACTTCTTAAGTAGATATTTGGTTTGTTAAAAAAAATGTGTGGATGGCCTGCGATATTAAATAGTGTATGAAACTATACTTGTATCTTGTATGCTTAAAGTGCAGGGACTACAAAGGGATATAAGGTAGAGAGTGAGGCTGCCAAAATAAAGTAACACCATTAGCTAGGAGGAAATTTAATTATATAAATATGATTTCTATGTCTTGGCTTGGTTGGCTTGTGGTGTAGGGAAGATAGTCAACTGTATACATGAGGCAAAGGAGGTTGGGAAAAAATGAAGGTTGTCAAATTTTATTAAATTCATGATGATAGATAAAGCCACAACTCGAAGAGCAATTCCCAAATGCATGCTTTGCTTATTTTATATTCAAGGGTGTAAAAGAAGTTAAGGGCTGCATTAGAGGCAACATATATTCTGTTGTGCTGATTGGAGAGTAGGGACATAAGGCAGAGAGGCTAGCAACTTGCAAGGGGTAGTGAAAGTATTAGCTACGGAAAGATATCGGTAATTTCTTTGTACTTGGCCTTGCGTGTTTGTTTTGCAAGTTCAATTGAATAGATAATAGAAGGCAGAGTAGGAAAGGAAATATGAATAAAATAGTAAAGAGGCTGCCTAAATTTTAAATAAAAGCAAGATGACATGGTGGCTGCAGATAAGATAGGGGCCAATAAGGGGAGTAATGGGCAGAGGAACAAAAGATAAATAGGCAGAGATATACTCCAAGTAAAGTAGCCTATTGTAAAGAATATATGTGAAGTTATACATTTAGAGATAGGACAAGTAGATTCACTCAAAGCAAAATGTGTATTGTTTTATTTATTTTATTCAAATGTGTAAAGGGGGAAAAGGGTAGTTATATATTATAAAAATGGAATTCCTCCGCCAAAAGAGAGTTTTTTATTAAAAAAACACATTTTTCAAAAAAAAAGAAGATGAATAAAAAGAATAAAAAAGATAAGAAAATAAGAAAATTAGAATAAAATAATAACAAGAATAACACGAAGAAGAAGAAGAATAAGAAAATAAGAAGTATAATAAAAATAAGAAGAATAAGATGAATAAGTAGAAAAAAAAGATGAATAAGAAGAATGAAAAGAATAATAAGAATAAGAAGAATAAGAAGAATAATAAGAATGAGAATAATAAGAAGAATAAGAAGAATAAGAAGAATAAGAAGAATGAGAAGAATGAGAAGAATGAGAAGAATGAGAAGAATAATAAGAAAGAGAAGAATAATAAGAATGAGAAGAATGAGAAGAATGAGAAGAATAAGAAGAATGAGAAGAATTAGAAAAATGAGAAGAATAAGAAGAATGCGAAGAAGAAGAAGAAGAATAAGAAGAATGAGAAGAATAAGAAGAATGAGAAGAATAAGAAGAATGAGAAGAATAAGAAGAATGAGAAGAATAAGAAGAATGAGAAGAATGAGAAGAATGAGAAGAATAATAAGAATGAGAAGAATAAGAAGAATGTGAAGAATAAGAAGAATGAGAAGAATAAGAAGAATGAGAAGAATAAGAAGAATGAGAAGAATAAGAAGAATGAGAAAACTAACAAGAATGAGAAGAATAAGAAGAATAAGAATAATAAGAAGAAAAAGATGAATAAAAAGAAAAAGATGAATAAGATGAATAAAAAGGATAAAAAATTGAGAATAATAAGAATAAGAATAACATGAAAAAGAAGAAGAAGAAGAATAATAATAATAATAATAATAATAATAATGAGAAGAATAAAAAGAATAAAAAAAAAGAAAAATATGAAGAATAAGAAAAATAAGAAAATAAGAAAAATAAAAATATAAGAAGATTAAGAAGAAAAAGAAGAATAAGAAGAATAAGAAGAATAAGAAGAATAAGAAGGATAAGAAAAATAAGAAAAATAAGAAAAATAAAAAGAATAAAAAGTATTAGAAGAATAATAAGAATAACAAGAATATGATGAATAAGAAGTATAAGAAGTATAAGAAGAAAAGAATAATAAGAAGAAAAGAATAATAAGACTAAAAAGAATAATAAGAATGAGAAGAATAAAAAAGAATGAGAAAATAAGAATAATAAGAAGAATACCAAAAATAAAATGAATAAGAAGAATAAGAAAAATAAGAAAAATAAGAATAATAAGACGAATATGAAGAATAAGAAGAATAATCAGAATAAGAAGAATAAGAAGAATAAGAAGGATAAGAAGAATGATTAGAATAAGAAGAAAATGAAAAAAAGAAGAATAAGAAAAATAAGAAGAATAAGAAGAATAAGAAGAATTAATATAGTTAGCTTTAAAATAACTACATTAGCAGAACCAATGGTAAACAAAAATCAGATTGATAAATATAGGGCAAAGATAGGCATTCAAAATGCTTTTTCGAATAAAAATGGTAAGTTATGGATTATGTGGGAAAATTGTATGGATCTTGAAATTATAACAGAAAATGATCAAATAGTTAGCTTTAAAATAGGTAAGCAAGCTGATACGATTTTTTCGATAGTTTATGCGAGCAACTCAAAGGAAGAAAGGAAAATACTCTGGCATGAGATGAATAAGATATCATCTTTGAAGTTCCTGTGGATAATAGGAGGTGACTTTAGTGTAATTAGAAATATTACAGAAAAAAAGAGAGGTAGGTCACCAGATCCTGCAGCAATAACTCAATTTAATGAGGCCATTGCATCTGCAAGATTAATGGAGATAGAGTATCTTTGATCAAATTACACATGGTGTAATAACTGGAAGAAAAGGGGAACAATCTGGTCTAGGCTAGATCGGGTATTAATTAATGCGTAGTGGCTGGACAGGATGGGCGAAACCAAAGTTCAGTACTTAAATAGAACCTGTTCAGATCATAGCCCGCTACTAGTGACACTTCAAACAAGGAAGAGGAGATAGGGGGGCTTTACTTTTCAAAACATGTGGGGTATGCACAAAGACTTTGATGCCATAGTTAATGATAGATGGGGGAAACCATCATTGGGTAATTCCATGCAAATACTGGGGCAAAAACTCCGAGCATTGCGTCAGGCCCTTAATAAGTGGAATAAAGAGGTTTTTGGTAATATATTTAAAAATATTCAAGAAACAGAACAGAAAGTATCAGCCCTAGAAATAGACTTTGAAAATAAACAAGATATTATAACCAATATAGAATTGAGTTAAGCTAAAGCTGAATTAAGACTTAAAATGCATATGGAAGAGGTATTCTGGAAACAAAAAGCTAAAATAAAATGGTTGAAAGATTGAGATAAAAACACAGTTTTTTAACACAATGACAAAGGTTAAAAATCAAAGATTAGGCATAAAATGTATTAAAAGAGCTAATGGAGAGTGGATAGAAAAGGATGAAGATATAAGAAATGAATTAGAAAGCCTTTTTAAAAGTCATCTATGTGGGTCAAATACAGATAGGAATCAAACATTAATAACAAATATTAAAAGAAAGGTTACAGAAGAAGATAATAAAATGTTATCAGAATTGCCCATAGGACAATATTTAATGCCAACAAAGACAGCTAGGCTGGTCTAGATGGTTGGAATAATGGGTTCTTTCAGAGGTGCTGGAGCATAATAAATAAAGAAGTCATCGCGGCCATAGCCTGGGTATTTGCAAGGGGCGGAAATTTCAAAATCTTGGGCAAGTTCATATATAGTATTAATACCCAAGAAAGAAAATCCACAGAAATGAGAGGACTTCAAACCAATTAGTTTATGCAATACCATATATAAAATATTAGCTAAAGTATTACAAATAGATTGAGCAAGATTCTTCCCAAAATAATCTCCCCTGAACAAGCAGGCTTATTAAAAATAGATAGATGTTAGAAAATGTTAATCTTACATCAGAAATGATAAAAGAATTAGGAGCCAAGATTAGAGGATATAATGTAATAATGAAATTAGACTTGTCAAAAACATTTGATAGAGTTGAATGGAACATTTTATGTTATCTAATGAGAAGAATGAGTTTCTCAGAATTTTGGATAGATCTTATATATAAATGTATATCTAGTGCCTGGGTTAGAATGTTTATAAATGGAAAATCAGGGGAAGAATTTAAACCATCCAGAGGTCTCAGGCAGGGGGATCCATTATCGCCCTCTTTGTTCAATATATATCTAGAAATCTTCATAATAAACTTGAAGGAACAAGTTAGAAATGGCAGTATTTTAGCTTATAAACAGCCTAGAAATACTCCATTGGTATGCTGCTTAGCTTACGTGGATGATGAAATTATATTTACAAATGCCAGTAGCATATCAATGAATAATCTGATGGGGCTACTACATTTTCTAGAAGAAGAAATAGGTCAAATGCTAAATAAAAATAAATGTCAATTTATGATAGCAGCTAGAGCATCAGAAAATGTAGCACAAAGGATTAAAGGAATCACGTGCTTTATGAATAGTAAAGGAGTTATAATGTACTTGGGATGTCTGATTTATGAAGGAAGAATGAAGGAGGATCACCTATCCTTCTTATTAGAAAAGATTATAAAAAAAATAGCTGGGTGGAAAGAAGATTTATTAAATATAGCAGGAAGAATTACGTTAATAACTCATGTGTTACATGGATCATTAGCACATTTCTTAATGATGGCACAACCACCAAAGAGTATCACAAATAAATTGGAAAGGGAAATGGCTAATTTTCTATGGGGGAAAAAGAAGGGAAGAATAAACTACATTGGAAAAAATGGAAGGATTTATGCTACCCTAAAGAGGAGACAAGTCTAGGCTTTACAAGTCTAAATGATATAGCCAAAGCTTGGGCATGCAAAAACGAGTGGATTCTAACGCAAAATAAAAGTATCTAGGCGCTATATGTGAAAGCCAAATACGGGTTAGGAAACAATGCATTTAAAGATTCCAAAAAAGCTACCAGAAACTGGAAATTGATGCAGGAACAACAAAATATAGTAGAAAAGTACATTATTTCAACAAAAAGTGGGTGGAAATGGTCGTTGAATCATCAAGGAAAGTTCACATTAAAAAGTGCCAACGACCTGATCAAAAATAGTAGATCCATACATTTTAAGGAAATCTGGATAAAGGACCTGCCATAAAAACTGAATGTGTTTATGTGGAAAATTATCTCCAATATAACCCCAGTAGATGTAAATATTCCAAAAAAAATGCATAAAACTAGCATCTAGATGCGAATGCTGTCATCTAGAGATAGAAAGTGTGGATCAACTGTTCTCTATAGGCAAGATTGCAGTTGAATTATGGCACATATTAGAGACTGAAGTAGAAATTAAAAATAGTAAAAAGTCTCTGATTGAGAGACTAGAAATTTGGTCAAAAAAGCAAACAAAGAATAAGATATTAAAATGGTTTAGAAACTATACTCTTCATATAGTGGTTTGGTGCTTATGGAAAGCTAGAAATAGAAGTAGGTTTGTAAACGTGGAAATGAAAGTTAAAGATATATTGGAAGAAATTAAAAAAGAAATTGCTTTTATCACTGTTTGTAACCCAATAAAAGTGAGAAGAATGAGAATGGATGAAGATAGAAGAAGAGCATGGAATTTAACAACATTAGCAAGAAAAATGCCAGTCATCAAAAAAGTTAGCTGGAACAAACCCCTGCCAGGAATCCTAATGCTTAATACAGATGAAAGCTTTAAAAGAGAAATGGGGGAGGCAGGTGGAGGAGGAGTTATAAGAAATGAGGAGGGCAAAGTATTAAAAGCTTTTACATTATCGAGTACTGCTTCATCTACGTTACTTGCAGAGATAATCGCCCTACATAATGGCTTAAGAATCTGCAAAGAAAATAATTACTCAAATATTCAAGTACAAGTTGACTCAAAAATACTAGTTCAGCTTGTGCAAAACAAGTTACAATTATGGCTATTTGAAAAAGAAATTGAAGATGTTAAAAATATTGTAAGTGAATTAAAAGGAGATATTAAGCATATTTATAGAGAGGCTAATGTGGTGGCAGATAAATTAGCTGAGGAAGGAATGAAAAAAGGAATACTAGAATTTGAAGGGGATGAGATCCCTGAAAAAGTAAAAGGTTTAATATAACTAGATAAAGTTGAATTCTCGTATATTAGGATTCAAAAATCCTAGTTTAAAGGTCGAAACTAAAGAAGAATATTAGATGTTTGTTTTTTAAAATGCTGTTTGTAGCTTTGCTTTGACTTGCATTTCAGGTGGAAGTTAGCAAATGGATAAACAATTATAACAAAGTAAGCAATCCATGTTATTAATTTAAACTAATCATTGACAGAGAAAAAAATTATCCTCGGTTCTATGGGGAGTCCAAAAGGTAATAAGGTATATGGTTTATGGTTTATATATGCTGGATTTTAACTTCTCTGTGCAGTTATGTTTTGCTGAAATAAGAGCCCTTTAAATGAGGAGAAGCTAATGGTGGAGTCAATCACTAAGTATTTCTGTTATGGTTTATATATGTTGTATCATAGTTTGTCTATGCAGTTGTTTGTTAAGGGTAAAACTCTAAGCGAAAAGAAGAAGAGAAGCACATGGATAATGCCTTCTATTTGTGTATGCTAGAGTTTATGGAGTCTAGTTTTGCAGGAGTGGGTAATGATTCTGTATGGTAATAAGTGTCTCACCTGTAATAAGTAGCCTATGGTAATGGTTCGTGTCTATACGGTAAGGAGTCTGGTTTTACGTGAGTCTGTAATGAATTTAATCTTGCGGGAGTCTGTATGGTAATTGCATCTATAAGCACGGTTTGTATACTCGCCTATCTAAACTCGGAAAGAAAGGGGAAAGAGAACAGGAGCAAGCCGAAACTTGTGACATGGCAAGGATCATTGCATAAGTAAAGCGAGCAGGGATTTTGAATGGGCAGAAGCACGACCAAAGTGATTGAAGAGTATGGAATAAGGATGGATTTTAAGAAGCCCACGGAAGAGTATCTAAGACTAGGGTAAAGCCCAAACAAAAGTCCAAAGCTCCAAAGTAGAATCTTTAGTAGAAATTAGGGCCTATTTCAATATATAATCAAGCCTAGTTTTAATTTGAATTATCCTATTATAGGGCTTAAGGTGTTAGATGGATGTAAAAGGGTTAAGGGTAGAAGTAGTTTGTAAAAATGATATTCCTCCGCCAAAAGAGAGGGTGATAATAATAATTAAAATAACCTTTAAAAAAATAAGTATAATAAGATGAATAATAAGAATAGGAAGAATAAGTTGAAAATGAAGATTAAATAAAATTAAAAGAATTAGAAGAATAATAATAATAATAATAAAAGGATGAATAAAATTATAATAAGAAAAAGAAGAAATGAAGAAAATAATAATATGAAGAATAACAATAATAATATGAATAATAAGAATAAAATAAATAATAAGAATAAGAAGAATAAAAAGTATAAAAAAAATAAGAAGAATATAGAGAATAAGAAGAATAAGTAGAAAATGAATAATAAGTAGAATAAGAAAAATAATATGAATAAAAAGAATAAAAAAAATTAGAAGAATTAGAAGAATTAGAAGAATTAGAAGAAATAATAATAACAATAATAGGATGAATAAGAAGTATAAGAAGAATAAGAAGAAAAGAAGAATAAGAAGAATAAGAAGAAATAAAATAATAAGAAGAAAAAAAAGAATACGAAGAATAAAAAGAATAAAAAGAATAAGAAGAATAAGAACATTAAGAAGAATAATAAGCAAAAGAAGAATACGTAGAATAACAAAAAAATAAGAATACGAAGAATAAGAAGAATCAGAATAATAGTAAGAATAAGAATAATAAGAAGAATACAAATAATAAGAATAATAAGAAGAATAAGAAGAATAAAAAGAATAAAATTAATATGAAGAATTAGAAGAAAAAAAAGAATAAGAAGCATAAGAAGAATATTAAGAATAAGAAGCTCAAAAAAATAAAAAGAATAAAAAGCATAATAAGAATAAGAAAAATAAGAATTGTAAGAAGAATAAGTAGAAGAAGAATAAGATGAATTAGAAAAAAAGGAGAATGAGATAAATAAGAAGAATAAGAAGAATACAAGATTAATAAGAATAATAACAATAAGAAGAATAAGAAGAATAAGAAGAATAAGAAGAATAGCAAGAATAAAAAGAATAACAAGAATAAAAAGAAAAAGATGAATACCAAGAAAAAAATGAATAAGCTGGATAAAAATAATAAGAAAAAATAGAAGAATAAGTAGAATAAGAAGAATAATAAGAAAAGAAGAATAAGAGGAATAAGAAGAATAAAAATAATAAAAAGAATAAAATAATAAGAAAAATAAAAATAAGAAGAATAATAATAATAATATGAAAAAGAAGAATAAGAAGAATAAGAAGAATAAGAAGAATAAGAAGAATAAGCATATTCCATGAGAAATTATCATTACTCCTCATGTCTTGCAAGATGAGATGAGAGTAATAATAATTGCTCATAGAACAAGGTATGAAATCTTGTAAAAGCTACTAGGAAGTATTGTCAAGTTTGGTGTTAAGTCATGTATTTATAAAAAGAATGAATTAATAGAGAATAGACTCTAGTCGAGACATGAAAATACATAGTCGCGGCTGAGCTTAAAATAATGACATGGAAACTTGATGTCATGATTGGGTTCAGTGTTGCGACATATAATCACATTGAGACACCAGTAATTTGAGCACATTGGTGAGAAGAATTTAGTAATTATATTTTCATATAGAATGGTGGAAAGAATATTATATTTTATAGGAACCTTCAAGTTTTGCGAGGATTTTCTTTAAAGAAAGAAAAATTGGATGAAGGATAAAAATTCCTCTAGTAAATATTCTTATTATTATTATTTTTAATTTTATTATTATTCTTATTCTTTTTATTCTTATTATTCTTTTTATTCTTCTTATTCTTATTTTTCTTCTTATTTTTTTTATTCTTCTTTTTCTTCTTATTCTCTATATTCTTATTATTTTTCTTAATCTTTTTATTCATCTTTTTCTTCTTATTCTTAATAAACTTATTATTCTTCTTATAATTCTAATTATTCGTATTATTCTTATTCTTCTAATTTTTATTATGCTACTTATACTTATTATTATTATTATTATTATTATTATTCTTCAAATTCTTCTTATTCATATTAATCTTTTTATTCTTCTTATTATTCTTATTCATCTTATTTTTCTTAAACATCTTATTCTTCTTATACATCTTATTCTTCTTAATCTTTTTTTTTCTTATACATCTTATTCTTCTTAAACATCTTATTCTTCTTAATCTTCTTATTCTTGTAAATCTTCTTATTCTTCTTAATCTTCTTATTCTTCTTAATCTTCTTATTCTTCTTAATCTTCTTATTCTTCTTAATCTTCTTATTCTTCTTAATCTTCTTATTCTTCTTAATCTTCTTATTCTTCTTTATCTTCTTTTTTATCTTAATCTTCTTTTTCTTCTTAATCTTCTTTTTCATTTTTTTCTTCTTTTTCTTCTTTTTCTTCTTTTTCTTCTTTTTTTTCTTTTTCTTCTGTTTCTTCTTTTTTTTCTTTTTCTTCTTTTTCTTTTGTTTCTTCTTTTTCTTCTGTTTCTTCTTTTTCTTCTTTTTCTTCTTTTTCTTCTTTTTCTTCTTTTTCTTCTTTTTCTTCTATTTCTTCTTTTTTCTGTTTCTTCTTTTTCTTATGTTTCTTCTTTTTCTTATGTTTCTTCTTTTTCTTCTTAATCTTCTTTTTCTTCTGTTTATTCTTTTTTTTTCTGTTTCTTCTTTTTCTTCTGTTACTTCTTTTTTTTATGTTTCTTCTTTTTCTTCTGTTTCTTCTTTTTTTTCTGTTTCTTCTTTTTCTTTTGTTTCTTCTTTTTTTTCTGTTTCTTCTTTTTCTTCTGTTTCTTCTTTTTCTTCTATTTCTTCTATTTCTTCTGTTTCTTCTCTTTCTTATATTTCTTCTGTTTCTTCTGTTTCTTCTATTTCTTCTATTTCTTGTTTTTCTTCTATTTCTTCTATTTCTTCTATTTTTTTTCTTTTTCTTCTTTTTCTTATGTTTCTTCTTTTTCTTCTTTTTCTTCTGTTTCTTCTATTTCTTCTGTTTCTTCTATTTCTTCTTTCTCTTCTTTTTCTTCTTTCTCTTTTTTTTTCTTTCTCTTCTTTATCTTCTTTATATTCTTTTTCTTCTTTTTCTTCTTTCTCTTCTTTCTCTCCTTTCTCTCCTTTTTCTTCTTTTTCTTCTTTTTCTTCTTTTTCTTCTTTTTCTTCTTTTTCTTCTTTTTCTTCTTTTTCTTCTTTTTCTTCTTTTTTTCTTCTTTTTCTTCTTCTTTTTTCTTTTTCTTCTTCTTTTTTCTTTTTCTTCTTCTTTTTTTCTTTTTCTTTTTCTTCTTTTTCTTCTTTTTCTTCTTTTTCTTCTTTTTCTTCTTTTTCTTCTTTTTCTTCTTTTTCTTCTTTTTCTTCTTTTTTTTCTTCTTCTTCTTCTTCTTTTTTTTCTGTTTCTTCTCTCTTCTTTTTCTTCTTTCTCTTCTTTTTTTTCTCTCTTCTTTTTCTTCTTTCTCTTCTTTTTCTTCTTTCTCTTCTTTTTCTTCTTTCTCTTCTTTTTCTTCTTTGTCTTCTTTTTCTTCTTTTTCTTCTTTTTCTTATTCTTTTTTCTTTTTCTTCTTCTTTTTTCTTTTTCTTTTTCTTCTTTTTCTTCTTTTTCTTCTTTTTCTTCTTTTTCTTCTTTTTCTTCTTTTTCTTCTTTTTCTTCTTTTTCTTCTTTTTCTTCTTTTTCTTCTTTTTCTTCTTTTTCTTCTTTTTTTTTCTTCTTCTTCTTCTTTTTCTTCTTTTTTTTCTGTTTCTTCTTTCTCTTCTTTTTCTTCTTTTTTTTCTCTCTTCTTTATCTTCTTTATCTTCTTTATCTTCTTTTTCTTCTTTTTCTTCTTTTTCTTCTTTTTCTTATTTTTCTTCTTTTTCTTCTTTTTCTTCTTTTTCTTCTTTTTCTTCTTTTTCTTCTTTTTCTTCTTTTCTTTTTCTTTTTCTTCTTCTTCTTTTTCTTCTGTTTCTTCTTTCTCTTCTTTCTCTTCTTTTTTTTTCTCTTATTTATCTTCTTTCTCTTCTTTTTCTTCTTTTTTCTTCTTTTTCTTCTATTTTCTTCTTTTTCTTCTATTTTCTTCTTTTTCTTCTATTTTCTTCTTTTTCTTCTTTTTCTTCTTTTTCTTCTTTTTCTTCTTTTTCTTCTTTTTCTTCTTTTTCTTCTTTTTCTTCTTTTTCTTCTTTTTCTTCTTTTTCTTCTTTTTCTTCTTTTTCTTTTTTTTCTTCTTTTTCTGCTTTTTCTTTTTCTTCTTATTTTTCTTATACTTTTTATTTTTCTTAATATTCTTATTTTTCTTATTTTTCTTATTTTTCATATAATTTATATTCTTCTTATTATTCTTATTCTTATTATTCTTCTTATTTTTATTTTTCTACTTATTCTTTTTATTAATCTTATTATTATTATTATTATTATTCTTCATACTCTTCTTTTTCTTCTGATTCTTATTATTATTATTATTATTATTATTCTTTTTAATAATATTATTCTTCTTATTCATATTCTTCTTTTTATTATTTTTCTTCTTATTCTTATTATTCTCATTATTCTTCTTACACCTCTTTTTTTATTCAAGTTATTCTTCTTATTCATTTTATTCTTCTAATTCTAGATATTATTTTATTCTTCTAATTCTACATATTATTTTATTCTTCTAATTCTTTTTATTTTAATTAAAATTTTTATTCTTCTTATTATTCTTTTTCTTCTTATTATATTTATTATTCTTTTTCTTTTCTTCTTTTTCTTATTATATTTCTTTTTCTTCTTATTCTTCTAATTCTTTTTTCATCCTATTATTTTTATTTTTCTTATACTTCTTATTATTCTTAATCATTTTATTCTTCTTATTCTTCTTATTCTTCTTATTCTTCTTATTTTTCTTATTCTTCTTATTTTTCTTATTTTTCTTATTCTTTTTATTTTTCTTATTCTTATAATTATTATTTAATTTATTCTTCTTATTCTTTTATTCTTCTTAATAATCTTATTCTTCTAATTCTTCTCTTTCCTCTTATTATTACACTACAACAAAACTTCAAATTTATGACGTTTTGTTCCTTGACGTTTTCAGAAAATGTCATTATTCTATTTGTAATTAGACATGTCATGACATTTTTCTAAAAACATCATTATTTGGAACATGTTCTCTATTTTTATGGCACTTACTAGAAGTGTCATTGTTAGGACTAATAAGTTAGGAAATTTCTTGACTCCTTAAAAAATGCCAAGGAATAAGGGGCTGAAAATTAAAAACCTTGTCACTTTTATTATTGTCACGGATATGAAAATATTAATTTTGAATTTATTGATTTGGAACTAATTAGTTTTGTATTTTTTATTTGTAAAATAAGTAATAGATTTTAAAATGGCGCTGGCAACAAACTAGAACAGTTGAGTGGAAGAGTCTCAGCCTGCTTCTTTATGGCTTTGTTTTCCATTTCTTCATTGATTGAATTCCATTTGCTTATTTATATCCTTCGTCCTCTGGGTTGTTGTTTTCGCGCACATGATCTCAGTGAATAGATTCTTACGCGTTGCATGACAGGTCCTGGTGCCCTTTTTTGTTAATTTAGTAGATATGTTACCAAAATGCATGATGCTTAATGGCAACCCTTGTTATATGGAAAATATTTGTAGCTTGGCAAGACTAAATAAAAAGCTAAAAAGGAGTGTAAATTGGGATCGAAAGAGAGAAAATCTAGTCAATTACTCTTTCCATTTGTTTCTACACGACTTATTTTAGGAACTGTGGAATGTGGAGTTGTACATGGCTTATGTAGCATATCTTCGGCATCGTGTGTTGTGTTGCAATTTTGTGATGTTTAATTTGTAATGTTTCCTTCAAGCATTGGTGATTTTGTGATGTTGGTGTTGGGTTTGTCGGTGATTTTGACGTAGATGAGTTATCTGCTTCCTTTGGTAATCTCTTGGATCGGCCACGCATTCTTTGAAACTTAAGTGAATGTCTTCTTCTAACGGGAGTCAAAACAATCAAGTGTTAGAATTGACACCATCACTCAATTTAGTGTTTATTCTCCTCGGGTTTTCATTTGCTAGTTGCTACTATTCTGCAAAGAGTAATAATGAAAATTTTTCCATATCCCATTTTTTGGCTCAGTCTACTGTTCTTCTTGCAAGGTCCAATTTGCTCATTACAAGGGATATAGAGTGGGCAAATCTTATTGTTGGCTTTAAGCAGGTGATTATCTAGGCTTTTTTTTTGATCTCATGCCATTTATATACATGTTGTTCTATTTGTTCTCTCCTCCTCTATTTTTAAGACTGTGAAATTATGGAAAAAATGAGGCTATAATTCCTAAAAATGCGTGCTCTATAGTCATGCCATTTCAAAATCAATTAGCCTAATGACCTAGAGACATGTAATGTCATATCTATAAATTAGTCTAGCTCACGTATTTGTTTATTTTATGTTTGATATTACAGCAAAATCAAAATATATTATTATCATGTATAGAAATAGATGATAGGTAAATTAATACTCACCTAATTAAATACTTTTACTTTATTTTTTAAATGATTTATATTCATTGAGAAGTTTGAATAAAATATTACTATCTTCCTCACAAAAAGAAAAAAAAATGGGGTATAATTATCAAAACAAGAAGATGTACCTTACACACCTAGGAATATTGATTATAGGAAATGAGAAATTAAACAAAGTATTTATAAAAATAAGCTACACAAATAAGGATATTACAATCAAAAAGAGAATATATATACGTTTTATACCTTTTATACAAGAGAATATTGATTATGAAAAATGAGAAATTAAGCAAAGTATTTGTTAAAATAAGCTACACAAATAAGGAAAATAAGATTTGGGGGTCCAGTAAATATTATATAAAATTTTTAAGTAGCTAGAAATAAATAAAATAATATAGCTAAAAGGAAAATACATGGCCAATAAAACTAAAAAGTTATCCGTAGTTGGAATATATATAAGTAAAAAGTTATCCTTGGTTGGAATATATATATATATATAAATCATTTTTTTGTGAAAAATAATATTAAAATAATGATATAATTATAAAAATAATAATAATCAACAACATTTAGGCTATTATGATACGTTAGATAATAATAAAAATTTTGGTTGCCTTATTGTTTATTTTGTGGGACAATTACTTATGTGCACTTTAAATAATCAAAATTAATTATTTTCTTTCAATTTCCTTCATAGCATTTTGACTGCTTAGATATTGCTATAAGTTGAAGGTTGATTTTTAGGCCTTCTTAATAAAAGTAATATATTTGAAATAAGTATACGGTAGAATAAGTGTAAGTTAATCTTGTAAATGATTCGAAAAAAGTTAATATTCTAAAATTAATGTGATATGTAATCAATTTAAAAAAATGAATCTAAGTACATTGGTGGTTGACACATAGAAATTATGTATTCCTATATGGGATAGGAACCACTCCCTAATTTATGATGTTAGAAATGTTAGCATAAAACAAATAACATAACTTGATATTATATATGTTAATATTTATATACACTTGTTGTAATGTGATTATACATCTTTTTGAATTTACTACTTCTAGGCAATAATATATATATATATATATATATAATTGGATTGTTTAAATTTATAAATATTCAGTATGTTATTCTATATGGGTAGATCTATGTAAACAAAGTTAACATGATTAGAATAGTAATGCTCATCCCTTCTATCTTATATCTGACATGCTTATAAATAGTTTATTAAATTGATTATTAAATTTTCTTTTAACAGATAAAATAGTAAACGAATAACATAGGAATGTTGATATGTTCTTCCATTTGAAGTGTGATCACTATTGGAAATAATTTGTTCTTTAAAAATGGATCGTTTATGGATCTCAAAGGATAGAAAATCGAAGGAATATGAAGATAGAGCTGAATGTTTTGTTGCATTTGTAATACAGAATTCTGCCAATAAAACCTCCATTAAATATCTATGCTTACAATGTGGTAATATGATATTCAATACTCCTCAAAAGATTCAAGATCATTTGTTTTTCTTCGGAATTGATCAAAGTTACCATACATGGTATTGGCATGGAGAGGCAGCTCCAAGTGGCCCACCTACCATAAGAGTAGAACATTATGATAGACTTCAATTTGATGATCTACATAGTACAATAGAAATGGTTCGAGCTGCACATGATGATTTTCAAAATGATCCTGAATTGTTGGCAAGATTACTATAAGATGTAGAAAAACCATTATATCCTGGTTGTAGAAACTTTACAAGATTGTCTACCTTAATCAAATTATACAACTTGAAAGCACATTTTGGGTGATCTGATAATAGCTTTTTAGAGCTTTTACAAATACTTGGAGATATGTTGCCTTTAAACAATGAATTGCCTTTGTCCATGTATGAAGCGAAAAAGACATTAAATTCTTTGGGAATGAAATATGAGAAAATACATGCATGCCCAAATAATTGTGTACTTTATCAGAAGGAGTTGAAAGATGCATCCTTATGTCCTACCTATGGAACTTCGAGGTGGAAGACATATAACACGGGAACTAAGAGAAGAAAAGGAGTTCGTGCGAAAGTAATGTGGTATTTTCCTAGAATTCCAAGATTTAGAAGAATGTTTCAAACATCAAAAATTGTAAAAGAGCTCATATGGCATGTTAAAGAAAGCAATTTGATGGGAAAATGCGTCATCCATCAGATTCACCATCATGGAAGCAAGTTGATCACAGATGGGCCGAGTTTTCCTTAGAACCCAGAAACTTGAGACTTGCAATTTCTGCAGATGGCATAAATCCTCACAGTTCATTTAATAGCAAACATAGTTGTTGGCCCATTCTCATGATAATTTACAACCTTCCTCCATGGTTGTGCATGAAAAGAAAATTTATGATGTTATCTTTATTAATTTCAGGTCCATGAAAACCTGGCAATGACATTAATGTCTATTTAGTACCATTAATAGAAGATCTAATAACATTATGGGAGGTCGGAGTTCAAGTTTACGATGCACATCAACAAGAATTCTTTACATTAAGAGTCGTTCTATTATGGACAATCAATGATTTTCCTACATATGGAAACATGTCAGGCTGCACAGTTAAAGGATATTATGGTTTTCCAATATGTGGAGAAGAAACATATTCTTGTAGGTTAAAACATGGAAAAAAGAACTCTTATATTGGACATAGACGATTTCTTCCAAGAAACCATCCATATATAAAATAAAAGAAAGCATTTGATGGAAAACAAGAGTTTCGGTCACCTGCACAAATATTGACTGGCGAGGAAATATTAAAAAATATCAATGGAATTTGCAATTCTTGGGGAAAAAAAAGGTTAATGTGGGAAAATCTGAAATCAACAATAAAATTGTGGGAAAAAGAAGTCCATATTCTTTGATCTTGAGTATTGGAAATATCTTCATGTTCATCATAATGTGGATGTAATGCATATTGAGAAAAATATTTGTGAAAGCATTATTGGTACCTTACTCAACATTGCAGGTAAGACAAAGGATGGGCTTAATTCTCGCTTAGATCTTGTACAAATGGGCCTTAGGAGCGAATTGGCACCAAGGTTTGAATCGAAGAGAACGTATCTCCCTCCTGCATGTTATACACTTTCTACAATGGAAAAGAAGGTGTTTTGCCAAACACTTTCACAATTGAAGGTTCCATATGGATATTGTTCTAACCTTTGAAACCTCGTGTCAATGGAAGACTTGAAACTTTATGGATTAAAATCCCATGACTATCATGCATTAATGCAACAATTTTTGCTGATTTGGTTACGTTCTATCTTGCCCAAACATGTGAGGAATGCCATTTGTAGATTGAGTTTCTTTTTTAATTCTCTCTGTAGTAAAGTCGTTGATGTTCCTTCATTAGATAAGTTACAAAATGAAATAGTGTTGACATTATGCTTGTTTGAAAAGTACTTCTCACATTCATTCTTTGATATCATGGTGCATCTTACTGTGCATCTTGTAAGAGAAGTGAGACTTTGTGGACCGGTTTACTTTAGGTGGATGTACCCATTTGAAAGGTTTATGAAAGTGTTAAAAGGCTATGTAGGAAATCGTACTTGACCTGAAGGTTGTATTGTTGAATGCTATATTGCAGAAGAAGGAATCGAGTTTTGTACAGAGTACTTATCAAATGTGGATGCAATTGAAATTCCTAGTAGTTCAAACATTGACCAAAAAGTTGAGGCACCAATATTTGGAGGTCTTACCATGAAGGTATGTTCCAATTTATGGTTACAAGCACATCATTATGTGTTGGAAAATACCTCAATTGTCCAATCTTATATTGAGTAAGCACCACTAACTTTTTGTTTCTTTATTTGTTGTACATAAAATATATTACTCTAATTATTTAATTATTATACATGACCTCATAGAGAGCACATGCAATGGCTGAAAGTGAAACATCCACGTCAATCAAAAAGGCATAAGTGGTTACACGATGAGCATGCTCGTACTTTTACCTTTTGATTACAACAAAAGGTACTACAATGGTTTCTTAAATTTTCCATATCTTTTACATTAATGGTTAACATATAAATGATAGCTTGAACTTATTTCTATAGGTTGAAGTTTGCAATTGAAAATAATAAGCCTGTATCTGAAACCCTTAAATGTATAGTTGATGGTCCAAGCCATTATGTGATGAGTATAATGGTTATGTCATCAATGGGTGTCAATATAATACCAAGGAGCGTGATGATTTACTAGCTACCCAAAATAGTGGAGTTAGTATTATAGCAATGACCATGCAAATTGCTAGTGCTAAGGATAAAAATCTTATTTTTGGGGAACTTTGTTTCTATGGAGTTATTTCTGAGATTTGGGACCATGATTATACTATGTTCAGAATTACAGTGTTCAAGTGTGATTGAGTTAATAATAAGAATTGAATCATGGTTGATGATCTTGGGTTTACCATAGTTGACTTTAGCAGAGTGTCTCATAAGTCATATCTGTTCATATTAGTCTCACAAGCTAAGAAAGTCTTCTATGTACAAGATGAGCTTAATCCAAGATGGTCAATTGTTTTGTCAACTCCTCAACAAGACTTCACAGAATGAGCAAACGATGATGATCCTATGGAAATTTCTATTGAAAATAATCTAGTCATATCTTATTTGCCACAAGTTAAATTATTTGATGCAATGGATGACTCTGATCAAATTTGTATTTAAGATGATTCTGAGGGAATTTGGGTTGAGAACAAATCATATATGTAACCAAATTTTAGCTTTGTTATGGTATTGCGAATTGATATGCTACTAGTTAATATATGTAATCATATAGTTTTTTATAGTGTAAATGTATGCTTCTTGTTAATTTATTTGTCTTTGTTATTAGATGAATGTTATGCTTTCAATTTTAGTTAATGTCTGGTTGACATTATTCAAAACATTGATAGTATTATGTTTTATGCAAAGCAGCTGATTAGGTAATGCCTTTAATTAGTTAATTTTTTATTCTTTAAATTTTTGTTAGATATTTTAGTACTTTTATTTAAACATTATAATTATTTTTATGAAAGGTATGGATACAGAACAACAAGATAAAGCAACTACAAGAAATAGATGTAGATGGATAACAAGAAAGACTATGATTATCAAGAATAGGAGCAAAGAAATAAAACTTGCAGTAAAGTATAATGTTGATGGTGTTTTTGTCGGACAAGCTGCTGTGCATCTCACAAGTTATTTAGGCATATTGGCACGTACCATGGTCCCAATTAGATATAGCACTTGCCACCATGTACCTAAGCAATTGAAGAATAAATTGTGGGACTCCATTGAGGTAAACTAATATTTTTTTTTCTATCTATAACATTTTCTAATTCTATTTGCAAATTTTTTTAACAACTAATAACTATGTTCATTACTTCTAGGATGCATTTACATTGGATTGTAAAAGTAGAAGGAATTGTATGAGATCAATGGGTAGGTGCTTTAGATCATTCAACAACATGTTGACTGCAATGTATATCATTCCTTTTAAAGACTAACTAAAGCTTCTTAAAAACCACCAGTTGAATACAATTTTATTGAAGATGAAGATTGGACAATTTTTGTTAAAGAAAGATTGTCTCAAATATTTCAGGTAAATTTCTAATTATTTCCATGTCATATACTCATATTTTCTTTACTTAATATGAAATAAAATTTGTAGGAGTTTAGAGAAGTTCAAAAAGAAAGAAGGAAAAAGCATATTTATAATCATCATCTTAGTATGAATGGATATGCTGGTCTTGAGAAAGATATGGTAAGTTAAAGATGTAGTTAATTTACATTTTGTTATGTTGAAATTGACTAGAGACTCATTATATTACATTTCAATATTTTAAAAGTTGGTAGCAACCAGCTTTACGAAAGTCATTGATAGAAGTGTATTATGGAAGAAAGCAATGGAGAAAAAAGATGGCACTTATGATGAAGTTGTCATTCCGGTGGTGGAGAAGATTGTAAGTATGAATTATGTAACATATATTTCATTTATGTTAATAACTTATTTATATTACCCAATATGACATTAAATTTTATAACATCATTGTGTATAAGGATAAGATGTTGTCACAAGAAAGTAGTTTGAGTTTCAATGGAAATGACATGCTGAAGCATTGGGAACTTCTGAATATAGTGGTCGAGTACGAGCTAAAGGAAAGCATTATACACCACGACAATATTTTCATTATATGGTAGATCGTGCTTTGCGGGAATTTATGAAAGAATCGCAATAGTGACAATCAAAGTTTGAGGCAAAAATTTTATTCCAACTCTCTCATATGGTACCCACCACACCTCAATCTAATGTTGTTAGCTCTAACATGCTCCAAAAACATATTGTCCTTCCTGAAATTATTGAGCAATCAAAACGTCGAGTAGATGACCACACTCCTCCAACGCTAAAAGCAAACAATGTAAGTTGTAATTAATATTATGTTCTATAATAAAAATGTGTTAACACAAACTCATAATTTTCATATCAACTTACCTAGTTGATTAATTCTTATATAGAAGTAATGTTACAATATATGTTTGTATAATAAATTATATTAATAAGCTCATTAAGTTATGATAACTCAATTTTTTCTAACTAATTCTTTCCTACTTGGAAATTATCAACATTAGATTATTGCGTATAACTAAACAAAATTGTTTCATTTTATAGGTTAGGAATTATCAATTGGCCATAAACACAAAAGAAAATATAGTTGCAGATGGAACAATAGTACTTGAACGTGGTGCTAACTTCCTTGTTGCTATGGATATTTCTTATGATCCAAATGCATTGCTTCTTGTATGACAAAGGTATGTGTTGATTTGTTTGTTCTCAATATATCAATGTTTATTTTATTTTCCAATGTAATTGATGAAACTATTACTTTACTTTTCAATAGTTTCATGAGAAAAAATCATACAACAAAGATGAGTTGAATGAAGTACGATCTGAATGGGTGATGTTGGTAGCTCAATTAATACTTTCCTCGGTTTGAAAAGCTTTGGGGACACCTTTTTGTATTGAAGCATGAACAAATTTTGGCATATCCAACTATCAATTTTGATGAGGTTCATACTTTATCTCTTTTTTGAACCAAACTATGACTGAAGGTAAATTGTTTGACATAATTATTTGAAGACTTTTTAGTATTTTCCTTCCACATTCATGATATTTCTTTAATTTCTAATAGTTGAATTAAGTTAGTATATTGTATGCATGATGCATAGGTGTATAAAGGGAAACTTTTTTTGGTGAAGTTAGATGATCTTCCAACTTTGGAATGGTTCATGAACTATTGTGATAATAAATATATTTTTCATAATGATATCAAGTCTATTACTTCTTTCTTTCTATTAAATATTTTAAAATGTCATATGCAATTGGAACTTTTTTGTTATCATATTATCTTTTGTTTTCGTTGTCAACTATAGCTTTTTTTTGTTGATTGGCTATGGAAAACATATAGATTACGACTTTTGGCTTCAATACTGTACCACAACATTTTAAGTTACATTGTCACACTTATAAAACACAATTATTTTTTCAAGGCATAATTTTTTTTATTACATAGCCTTTTATTTTATTAATGAATCTAAAACTATAAGTTGATGGATTACTATATATGTATAATCAATAGAACTTGAAATTACATTACATAGCATCTAATCGAGTTTTTTTAAAGTATTGGGAAGATGGCTTGTAATTTAACTTTTCATTTTATTAAATTTAATTGGTTTTTGTAGTGTTTCTTCAAGTAGTTTGTGACTATTGATCTTTCAACTCACTACACACATATGTTTTTAATGGATTATTATTGTTTTGTATTTTACCATAATTGATCAACTTTTATGTCATAATTGATAAATCTCTTGCTTTCTATTTTACCCATTACTACTAAATTTGTTTTTGTTGTTGTTAAATTTGTTTTATTCATATATGTCAATTGTTATATAAATTATTTTCATGATATGTTGTTATCATTCCTTCATTTTTATTTTCCAATGCTCTATAAATTTTTTTTTCTGCAAGTGTAATTGATTATAGTTCATTTTTTTTATGTAGGTTGCCTTTTAGGAAATTAACTTTCAATTTAGCCAAGCTAGCATGAAGCAGTTTCTTGGAGATAAGGCACAATTGGGTTGCATGTGTAAGAAAATTTGAATTGAATTAAAGAAATGAATGTTGAAATTGTGATGTTTTTTTTGTTTATGAAATGTAAGAAATGCAAGTTCCCCATTGTAATTAAAAACTAAAATCTTGGTATGGATTAGAACATAAGTTTTTCTTATGTGCATGCATTATTACAATAACAGGTGAAAATTTATTTACAACAATTATTAAATTGATATTTAATTAAATCATAATCTTCCTTGACACTTTTACTAAGTGTCAATGTATTCAAAAAAGTTAAGATTGATACAACAAATAATGACATTTTTCTGAGTGTCAAGGTAGATTAGTATAATAAACAATGATAGTTTTTTAGCGTCAAGGTTCATTTCAACGACACTTGTAAAAAATGACATTATAGGCAAATACATATTATTACAGGCTAGCGGATGATACTTTCAATAACCGACATGAAATATCATTAATGACGCTTTTTAAGCATCATTGAATATGTATTTTGTTGTAGTGGAGGCTGAGCTTTTTGAGACAGAAATAGGGGAGGAAAGGAAGGGTAGGAGGGAAGAGGTGGGGGTTCAAACCAAAGAGGTGGCAGGCACTAATAAGGAAATAAAGGAAGTGGGAAGGGCAAAAGGATGGATAATGGTTGGGAAGGATGAAGGTTGGGAGGTGGTGAAAAGTAAAAGGAATAGGGGTAATAGGTCTAAAACTAGGAGGGTCTTAATGGAGAAGGAGGAGGACTATATCTGGTTGGATTAGGACCTTCTGGATTTTCCGAAAGAAGAATCAGAAATTTACAACTGTCCATCAATAGGTGAGGGGGAAGAAAATGAGGAGGGCAATCTTGAAAAGGCTAAAAATGATTTAGAAATCTTTGAAGAGGATTGGGAGAAGCTTACTAGCAATCAAGCCATGAAAGCCATGAAACAAATGACTATACAACTCGGACAATAATTAATATTTAAGAAAATAATGCAAGTCACACTTAACACACCTAAGTCTCTAAGAAATATGAAGAAACACTTAAATAAGACTTATGAGTCTAAATGCACAACAAGAGCTCAAGCAAAATTAATTTTTAATGGATAGTTGTCTTTATTGGAATATAAGGGGAGTGGCTAATAACCCCTCGATAAATAGGCTGAAACAATTAATAAAAACATATAAATTTTTTCTAGTTGTTATTGCAGAACTCATGATACAAAAACACCAATTAGCTAAATAACGTAGAATATAAGGATTTAATAATGCATATGCAAAT
This sequence comes from Sapria himalayana, assembly GCA_029783825.1. Classification (NCBI taxonomy): domain Eukaryota; kingdom Viridiplantae; phylum Streptophyta; class Magnoliopsida; order Malpighiales; family Rafflesiaceae; genus Sapria; species Sapria himalayana. The sequence continues at coordinate 4,375,367 of JAREIK010003484.1, forward strand.
TTAAATTGCAAACTCTGGATTATGTGGCATAATAATCTGGACATTATAATCTTAAAAGACACAGAACATGTAGCACATTTTAAAATGCATAAAGATGCAGAAGAAATAATTTCAATAGTTTATGCTAAAAATGCTAAAAAAGATAGAATAGATTTATGAAATGAGATGAAGGAAATAGCAATAAAAAACACTCCGTGGATTATAGGAGGAGATTTTAATGTAACGAAGTGCACAAAAAAAAGAGGAGTAAAATCTCTAGATACAGTGGCTATGTCTAAATTTAATGACATAATCACTAGTGCTAACTTAATGGAAGTGGACTTTATAGGCTCGAGCTTTACCTGGTGTAATAACTAGCGGAAAAGATGAGCAATTTGGGCAAGACTAGATAGGGTCATATGTAATGCTAAGTGGGTGTCCTCTCAAGGGGTTACAAGACTGAGGCATTTAAACAGAACATGTTCAGATCATAGCCCGCTGCTTATATCAATTCGCAAAAATAAACAATCAGGAGGGAGCTTTAAATTTTAGAATATGTGGGTAAAGCATTTAGAGTTTAAAAAGGTGGCAAGAGTGTCATGGATAGAGCCAACACTAGGAAAACCTATGCAGGTTCTAATAATTAATCTATACAAACTAAAAAGATGCTTGGAAAAATGGAATAGAATAGTTTTTGGGAATTTTAACCAAAAGATTAAGTAGGCGGAGGAAGAGGTGGAGAAGCTAGAATTAGAATATGAAAGCATTCAAAATGAGGAAACTAGACATAAACTAATTCAGGCTAAGAGTCAGTTGAAGCTTAGATTGCATATGGAGGAGATCTACTAGAAGCAACATGCAAAGATTAAATTGCTAAAAGATGATGATAGAAATACTAAATTTTTTCATAATATGAGCAAAATCAAAGCACAAAGAAATAAGATTAAATGCATAAAGAATGGTGAGGGTGTTTGGGTGGAAGATGAAAAGGAAATGGCAACCTCCTTTGATAATTTTTTTAAAAATCATTTATGAGTGCATAGGGATAATCATCACAAATGAACAAAATTAAAAAATGGGGGTGATTTGGAAGAAGCAGAGGTAAGAAATGTTGTGTTCAGTGTGGATAGGGATAATGCGGCTGGGCTAGACGGCTGGAATAATTATTTTTTTCTAAATTTGTTGGCATATTGTTAAAAATGATCTTGTGACTGTAGTTTCATGTTTTTTTGTAGGTGCAGATATTTTTAAGGCATAAGTGAATTACTTTATTGTTTTAATTCCAAAAAGAGATTCACCACAAAAATATGAAGACATTAGACCAATTATTCTGTGTATGCGGTCTATAAGATCCTGAAAAAGATTATGCAAGGTAGATTAAGTTGTATCCTACCAGATATAATATCACAGGAACCAACATGGTTTGTTAAAAATAGATTAATGATTGAAAATATAATATTAGCTTCAGAAATAATGAAAGAAATAGAAATTAAAACTAGAGAAAATAATTTAGTAGTGAAACTAGACTTATCTAAAGCGTTTGATAGGTTAGAATGGGATATACTCTATTTTGCCTTAAGAAAATTTGGTTTCTCGAAATCATGCATTGATTTGATATACAAGTGTGTTTCGAGTGTATGGGTGAAAGTTATTGTGAATAGTAAGAAAGTGAAAGAGTTAAGGCCAAAAAGATGGATGATGCATTACCCCTTCTTCGACCTCATGCTCGGAATGCCACCTCATATCATTTGCTATAGTATTTGATGCATATAGTCTCTATAATCGAGGAATTAATGGAAAATAACACATCTTCTTAAAGAGAACCTTCAATTTTTGTTGTGTATCTATAATACAAGGTGCCTTCCTAAATCAAAGATGGTCATAAAATTTACAGCTAATTAAATCACTATCACCACCCCAATATAAAATGCATCCATTTAAACAACAATTAATTTTTTCCACTGGTGGACCCATTCCTCTTAGTAACTTGTTAGTGTTGTAAAAGTTACTAGTGATCAAATTATTATCTGGAACAATCTCCTTCATTAGTTCTATCACCTGATCAAATAATTTCTCAGGCATATGATTTTCTAACTTAATGCTCATTAGTCAAGCCACAAGTGACAATTGCAAATTTGTTTTACAAGCAGGCCATAACTCTTTATCTGTAGCTCTGAGCATTTCATAAAATTTCTAAGCTTCAGGATTAGGTGGTTCATCCCTGTAATCCATATTGAAGTCAGCACCAGTAGCTTCCGTGATCATTCTATGGTATGTGTTTGATGATTTTTCACCACAAGCAAATGATTCAATACCCTCATTTTGGTCAATATTCAGAGCCATTGTATTTTTTCCATGATAAATACAAACAAAATAATTTGGAACAAAGTCATATTTAGCCATATGATATCTTATAGTGTTTGCATCATGAAAAGGGATATTCTAAAACTTGTGATGAATACATGGACACTTAATTTTTTCTTCATCCATCAATCTCGATTGACTACATGCAAAATTGATGAAAGTTTCAAGCCCAGTCAAAAAATCTTATTCAAAAATCCATTAATAACCCTTCTGTACATCCACTAATGATCTGAGATTATTTTGCTTTATTTTATTTACAAAAAATAATGTCAGATCATTATTATAAATAAAACATTCTATTACTTCAAAATATACACACCTAAATAAAATTACTTACAGATGAATATTTAAAAATTAAATATCGTAAATATTGAGGCAATGCATTTGCAGAATTTACATTAATAGATAAAGCAATTTTTAGCATGATAAAGATTAATAGATATCACCATTATATTAGATAAAGGGTGCAAAGTATGATAATACACAAGAAAGGAAAGTAAAAAAAGGCATTTAATGTTTGAAGGAGGAGAGGGAGAGAGAGAGAGAGAGAGAGAGAGATTAGGTGGGGAGAGAGAGAGGGGTAAATGAATGGAAAGATGGGGAGAGAGAGAGAGGGAGGGGGAGAGAAATGGTGAAAGGGAGAGAGAGGGAAAGAGAGAGAGGAAGAGAGATAGGGAGAGAGGGAGAGAGAGAGGGAGAGAGAGAGAGAGAGAACAAGCAAGAAAGGAGAGTGAGAAAGAAAATTACAAGAGAGAGAAAGTGACACAAAGAAAAAGAGGAATAGAGTGATAGAAAGAATTAGAGAGGAAGAGAGAGAGACATATAGAGAGTGCAGTGTTAGAATGAAAAATTATATAAAAGAAAATAAAATTTCTTCTGTATAAACCTATCAAATATTACATCTTTTGTCATACATAAGTTCATATTTGAGCCTGAGGCCCAAGGGCTGGGATTAGGTAAGAGTACGACCCTTATTTGTATTATACCATATATGAGCCTGATCAATGGATACTCTCATTCTACGTGCTTACATATTGTTGATATTATATCTTATGTCATTTAATTTCAAATTAGATCAAAAAATTAATATTATTTCATATATAATTATATGCTAGGATACAAATAGTAAATATAGTTATAAATAGTTATATATAGTTAAACTTATAATTATATATATATATATATATATATATATATATATGCATACATGTAGGTATAAGTAAATATAAATAAATGTATATAGAGTTATAAATAATTATATAGATTTACATATATGTATACATATATGTATAAATAATTAAAAATAAAGTTATATTTATTTATATAAAGTTTTTTATTGGTATACACATATTTATATATAGTTATACACATATAGTTAAACATTGTGTTGTATGTTTTTATACATATAATTATAAATATTGTTACATGTAGTTATAGATATAGTTACATGTATAGTTAAACTTATATTTATACATGTATGTATATATATTTGTTCATATAATTTCAAATATTTATACATCTAGTTATGTATAGGTATGGATATACTAAAATACATTTTTTATACTAATATATAAAAATGTATATTAAATATATGTTGTTAATTATATACTTAAATATAGGTTATACATACATACATACATACATATATATATATATATATATATATTCATATGAGTAGTTATATTTAGTAATACATAAATATATACAAAGATATAAACAAGTATATAGATTTACATATATGTATACATATATGTATAAATAGTTAAAAATATAGTTATATTTAATTATATAAAGTTTTATTTAGTTTTACAAATATGTATATATAGTTATACACATATAATTAAATAGGATGTTGTATGTTATTATACATGTAATTATAAATATAGTTACGTGTTATTATACATATAGTTACACGTATAGTTAAACTTATATTTATACATGTATGTATATATATTTGTTCATATAATTTCATATATTTATACATATAGTTTTGTATAGGTATGGATATACTAAGATACATTATTTATACGAATATATAAAAATGTATATTAAATATATGTTGTTAATTATATATTTAAATATAGGTTATACATTAATAATATAAAATTATGTATAATTATATGTTATTATACATATAATATATAAAGTTATAAACAATTATATATCATTAAACATTTAGATATATATATATATATTCATATGAGTAGTTATATTTAGTTATACATAAATATATACAAAGTTATAAACAAGTAAATAGATTTACATATATATATATATATATACATATATGTATAAATAGTTAAAAATATAGTTATATTTAATTATATAAAGTTTTATTTAGTTTTAAAAATATGTATATATAGTTATACACATATAATTAAACATAATGTTACATGTTGTTATACATGTAATTATAAATATCATTACATGTGGTTATACATATAGTTACACGTATAGGTAAACTTATGTTTATACATGTAGGTATATATATTTATTTATATAATTTTATATATCTATACCTATAGTTATGTATAGGTATATATATAGTAAAATACATTTTTGAATACTAATATATACAAATGTATATTAAATATAAGTTGTAAATTATATAATTAAATATATTTATGTATAAAGCTTTTATAGTAATACATATAATAAGATACAATTATTTATAGTTATATGTTATTATACATATAGTACATATAACTATAAATATTTTTATATAGTTAAACATATAGTTATATATAGATATATTCATACAAATAGTTATACATAAATATATAAAGTTATAAATAAATATATAGATTTACTTATATGTATACATACTTACAAATATAGTTTTATTTAATTATATAGTATTATAAAGTTATTCAATTATTTATATATAGTTATACAAATATTTATATATAGTCATACGACTTTAACAAATATCTAAAATATGGCCAGCAATGATGTTTAGAGAGAGAGAGAGAGAAGAAATACTATATTTCTATAATTTTCCACATGAGCAAGAAGTTACTTTGAATGGACATTTACTACTGCTTCTATAGCGAAGAGATATCCTGCTAAAGCATCATAAATTTATTCCATATATCTACATGTCCATATATATAGTTTTGAGAAAAAATATGAAGATTAATACATATCAAGTATTCCCATAAAAAATAAAACAACTGAATAAAATAAATAAAAACTCACTTTAATATATTATTATGAATAAAAATTATAAAATGACATTATCATTTATTAAATAAAATAAAAATTCACTTATAAATACAAAAAGAAACTATAAATACTCAAAAAATATATGAATCATCTCATCCTAGTATCTCAAGATAAAAAAATATAAAAATACAAAATAATTCTCAATATTTTTGAAATTTTTATTTTTAGTTACAACTTTTAATGTTCTTTATAATTCATTTTGCTTTATTTTAATGATATGTTACTATTTTTTTATTATATTGTATTGATGTTCTTGAAATTATAATAATTTATATTTATTTTATCAATATATGAAATAATATTAAATAATATATGTTTTGGACTAAAAATTAATTAATAAATATGTTTATATCATATTAAACTATAAAATAGTACTCACATAAAAGAGTACTCACATATATTCGCTAGTACTATAAATTAATGTTTCATTAATGATACATACATTTTCATAATACTTCTCATCTTTTCTTATATTCTTTATTACTATATATTACAAGATACATCTACCACAAATTTTGTGAAACATGAAACTTAGATTCAAGCTTGTAGGTTACAACTAATAGTTATGGCACTAAACTAATAACTACAACGTTCAACTAATAATTACTACTCATATTTATTATTTTTTTAAATTATTTAAAATAAAAATATTATAGCACATAAAAATTACCATGTGTTAAAAGATGATGTTATTAACACGATAGGATAAAGGGTGTCCTAACGAATATTGTCGTAAGAAGAATACTCTTGTATGGAATGAAATTCATCAACGTTATAGAGATACCCAAGCTCTTCATAATCCATTGTTGTTAATGGTATAAATTATAGTTAATGTAAATTTGGTAGAAGTTGAATTGTTAGAGTAGTAATAAACTACATTGTTGTAGCTAAAATCATAAATTGAAGTTGATAAAACATTTTTTGGTAGAAAAAATTTTTTTGTGTTGCATGACATTGTAGGGATTATAAACATTAAAAATTTCTAAATATTTTTAATAGTTTTATATCCTCTATCTAAATCATAAATGTTATAGATTTAAAATATTATACTTTTTTTATCTACCTACCCTTCTCCCAAACTCAACCCAAAATCATCAATCCCTTGCTATTCCTTAGCTAATCCCTTGCAATTTAGATAGGGATTGATCCCTAACTAAAATATCCTAGCTAAATCGATATTTTCTTGTAGTAATAAGATATATATCATAATATTATAAAATAAAAAGAGACAAAAATAGTATCGAATATTATTGAAATCATTGAGAAGGTATCAATAATATTGATGATATCAGACATATTCAAGCTACTTCAAACTTTATCAAATTATATCAAATATAATATATTTCTATAAAAGAGTCTATGTTAATTTATAAAAATATTAGCTATCTTTGAATCAATATCATCTGATAATATTGAAAAGCATTGTATATTATTAAATATTATTATATAGCTTCTAAAAATTTTATTCCATTAAATGAGCATGTTTGATAACTAATTTGTGTCAACTCTCTTTGGTATATATTGAGTATTGTCGAACATTATCAAGAAGAAAATACACAAATAACATGGAAAATCTAACTTATGGATAAGTATTGAAATTTGTTAAGTATCATCTAATATCTTTATAGATCTTAGAATTATTAATAATTGATATACATCAAACAAATTAGAATCATTATTTAAACAAAATTCTCACATAATTATAAATATTAAGAAAAAATAGTACAACATCTATTGAAAGACATTAGAAATCATTTATTTTCATGAAGAAATTATTTGTGATGATTATTTATGAAAACATAGTGTGCCTCATGTTATAAAAAGTGAGAAATTGTGATTAGGGTTTTGTAATATATATATATATATATATATATATAATATGTGTGTGTGTGTGTAGGAAGCTCGGATATGAATAACTAGTATTGAAATATGACCCAATTCCAAAACTAGTTGGGTTTATTATGGTGATTACAAATTATAATTATAACGTATAAATAGTTTTTTTATTTTTATGAACCTTTACTATTTCAGAGTGGAATTAAATAAATAGTGCACATGTATACACAAAAGTTGCCCACATTGATGATAAAAATTAGAGGTTGACCAAAATAATTTTATAGTATATTCATAGATGTAATGCATAGTGCACACCACGCATCATCACAAATAATTATACCTAGATGTAATGCATCTTTAACCATTTTTGAAGTCTATGTTTTAGAGTGAGATGTTCTTATTTAATTTGCATTTTTGCCCATATTCTTTTCCATATTTCAGCTGCAACCCTTCCTTGTGATAGCAGATGATCTATAGATTCAACTTCATTTAAGCATCAATCACATATAGATACTAATTGAATCCCTTTCTTTTTTTAAGTTAGTGTCTATTGGTATAATATTTGAAACCACTTTCCAGATGAAAGTTTTAATTTTTTAAGGATTATCATTATCCCAGGCCTATTTAAATAAGATTTGCTCTTCTTTATTTTCTCTTATTACATTTTATACTGATTTTAAAGAGAAAGTTCCTTCTGAATTTAGCAACCATCTCCATCCTTTTCTAGTATATTTAGAATATTTTTCAACTAATTCTTTTTGTTTTGGCATTAGCTCCCAGACCTGCGATCTTTTGCTTTTATTATTTACCTTATTGGTGTCATTATTTATGCAATACTTTGCTCGCATAAATTTCAACCATAATGGTACATTCTCTTTTAACCTCCACCATCTCTTACTTGCCCATTCCTTAGCCAATTCGTTAAGATTGATGAATCCCAAACCAGCTTTCTGAGTGGGGAGACACAAATCCTTCCATTTTTTTCAATGCATTTTATATTTGCTCTCTTTTTTGCCCCACATGAAATTAGCTAATAATATTTCTATTATTTAATTAACTTTTTTGGTGGTTGGATAGTCATTAGATTAAGAATTAACGAACTTTGTAGAACATGTGATATTAATGTTATTGGTTATCCTCCCCCCCATATTTAAAAATTCTTCCTTCCAGCCTGATATTTTCATTTTTAGTTTTTCTTTTATAAAACCCAAATATTCTATCTTCAATTTACCTTCATAAACTAAGCAACCCAGTTACATTATTTCTCCTTTTTTCAGGGAGAATCCTGTTATGTTTCTGATTCTATGTGTTAATGTCTCCAGAGCCTTCGAAGCTATCATATATTGGCATTTTCTTTTATTTAGCTTCTGCCATATTTCTTCTTCCATGCATTTTAGTAGATTCATCATATTATGTAGTGAACTTCTCCTACCATTGGTGAAGATCATTACATCATCTGCATATGCTAGGAAACTTACTGGTGGCAAATTTTTTGGTTGTCAAAATGAACCTATCAATCCATCCTTCATTTTGTTTTTAAGATTTACTATTAACAGTTCCAGATAGATATTGAATAAAGAATGAGATAATGGATCTCCTTGTCTTAATCCTCTCATCAGTTTTAATTCTTCTCCTAATTTTTCGTTTATTATAAATCTAACCCAAGTGTTTGAAATGCATCTGTATAGTATCTCTATCTAGGCTTCAGCAAAGCCCATCTTTCGCATAGTGAAATAGAGTATATCCCATTCCACTCTATCAAATGCTTTATATTAATCAAGTTTTATCATTACATTATGCCCTCTTGGTTTAGTTCCTATCTATCTAATCATATCTTTAGCCAAGCATATATTCTTCATTATCAATCAATTTTTCATAAACCTTATTTGTTCTTTTGAGATAGTCTTTGGCAAGACATTTTCCAATCTATTTTGCTAAATTTTTGCAAAAATTTTATAGATAGTATTGCAAAGACTAATAGGTTTAAAGTCCTCCCCCTTCTGCAAGTTTTCCTTTTTGGAATGAGAACTATATGAAAGCTTTTCCAATTCTTTCCGATTTCAGCACCACAAAATATATACTGAATGAATTTCATTAGATCTTCTTTTATTATATTTCAGCATACTTGATAAAAATAATTATTCCATCCATCTGGGCCTACTGTACCGTCCTTATTAATGCTAAAAACTGCAATTTTTAATTCTTCTTCTTTGGGAAATTTAATTAACATATTGTTATCTTCTAAAGAAATCCTATTTTCTATATTTAGTATAAGTGTGTCTCCTTTGTGTTCACTTTCCCCGCATAAATGTTTTTCAAATAGCTTTGTGAAATAATTGTGAATTTCTATTTCATGTTCGACCCATTCGTCTTTATCTTTTTTTATACCTCTTATTTTCTGATTTTGATTTTTTATTTTTTTTATTTTTTGAAAAAATTTTGTATTTTTATCACCATCATTCAACCATTTTATTTTTGATTTTAGTTTCCAAAATACCTTATCCATTAATAGTTTTAATTTTAATTTCGCTTGTGCCTTGCTCAAGGCACTTCTGCCATCTTCATTCTGTTCTGATTCAAATTCTAATACTTTTTTTATTATAAATTTTCTTCTTCTTTTATATTTCTATTTATGTCTCCAAATATATCTTTATTCCATTTTTTTAACTCAAATTTTAACATTTTTAGCTTGGTGTTCAACACTTGCACGGGGTTTCCTGTTACCCTATATGTTCCTGTATTTTATAACCATGTCCAAAATGCTAATATGTAAACACCCCCCCCCCCCCTCCTCCCCCCCTCCCCCCCACCACCACCACCATCTCCTTCTCCTCCCATTCTTATTTTCTTATTATTATTATTATTCTTCTTCTTCTTCTTCTTTTTATTTTCTTTTTCTTCTTTTTATTCTTATTTTTCTGATTCTTTTTTTTCTTTTTTTTCTTATTATCCTTTTTATTCTTCTTATTCTTATTATCCTTTTTTTCTTATTATTCTTATTATTCTTATTATTCTTATTCTTCATTTTCTTCTTAATCTTTTTATTCTTCTTATTCTTCTAAGTCTTCTAATTCTTCTTAATTTTACTTATACTTCTTATTCTTCTTTTTATTCTTTTTCTTCGTATTCTTATTATTCTTCTTATTCTTTAATTTCTTCAAATTATTCTTATTTTTCTTATTTTTTGTATTCTCTTATTCTTCTTATTATTTTTATTCTTCTTATTCTACGTATTCTTCTTATTCTTTTTTTTTCTTCTTATTCTTATTATTCTACTTATTATTATTATTATTAGTCTTATTCTTCTTTTTATTTTTATTATTTTTATTCTTTGTATTCTTCTAGTTTTTTTTTTATTTTTTATTTTTTTATTATTCTTATTATTTATTTCTTTTTATTTCTCTTATTTTTCTTATTTTTCTTTTTCTTCTTATTCTTCTTATTTTTTTTATTCTTCTCACTTAAAGAAAATTTTTATTTAGCTTGGGAAATTTACCTCATCATCAATCACTAGCTAAATTGCTAGGGATTAGCTAAGTAATATCAAGAAATTTCTGATTTTACTTTAAAATAAAATTTTGCAATGGATTAGCGACGTATTAGCAATGAAATATTTTTGTAAATTCCCCGTTAAGTAAAGCAGAAAATTTAGCGACGGAATTTCCCTAGCTAATTAAATCGGGAATTTAGTGATGACTTTAGTGACGATATTTCTCTATCTAATTAAACTAGGAATTTAGCAATGAAATTTGTGATGATATTTCTCTACCCAATTATATCATTGAAATTAGCGACAAATTTAGTGACTGATTGAGTTGAAGATAGAAATTGGGTTGCTCCGGGGTGGTAGTTTTTTTTCTCATCCTTTCGAAATAGAAGGGAGAGCACAAGTTTGATATCTAGGGTCGAGGTGGGAAAAACATGGCGAGATTGGTAAACCCTTTCTCCTGTCACTGGGATGCAAGATGGGCACAATGAATTGAGCTTGCTTTCTTGATTTCAATTGACTCTTTTTATTCAACATAAGAGATGAGCTCACTAGAAAAGAGTGAAGGTTGCTTGCTTTTGGTCATCTATCAGACCTTGGAGAGTATGAATCCATTGTGCCTTTTTCAGTGTACTGCAATGGTTGAGTGGGTGGGAAGTCGGAGCAAGGATGACTATGGCATGATTTACTGTGCTCTGCCTAAGCAATGAAACATATTACTTCTGGATCCAGATCAATATAGCCACATACTTTCAGAAAGATCCTATATAAGCAAAACTTGATCTTCTTCTCACTATCCAAGGTTCACGTACTCGATAAGATGTAGGCGAGCAAGAGCTTTCTCCTTTCTCTTTCAAGACCCCTTTCACCTCAACCCCAATCATCTTTGACAGTTGCCTGCAACATCCTCAGACTATTCAAGTATACTTTGTCTTGCTATAGAAGAGGGATCTTGAGTAGGATAGGATCTTTATCCACGATCAAAGTGACCTGAAAGTCCAAATCGGTACCTAGGGTCCAAAAAGTGGAGCATAGTTCTCAACATAGGAATCATCCACAGGTGTAAATGACTCTTTTGGCAGAATCTTTGAGCGAACACTTTTTCTGCGTGAGACAAAATAGAACCAAAACCCTGGCAACCTCCCTCTAACCTTTTTTTTCTAGTTGCTTGCCTCTCAAATATGTCACAAGATATGACTCGAAATGTATAACTAGGTCATAGAAGAAATATGCTCTCGATGGTTTGTTTATTATATTGGAACATAAGAGGAGTTGCTAACGCTTCTTCGGTTAATATTTTTAAAAAACTAATAAAAAATGCAAAAAATAAAAATACTAGTAATAGCCGAACCATTGGTGGATAAGGAGAAGCTAGAAAAAGTATATAAAAATGGTGGGCATGGAGCTTGCCCATGCAAATATTAATAATAAATTATGGATTTTGTGTGATAAAAATATTTTGATAAATGGAATAAAAGACTTGGAGCAAATAATAAGTTTTAAGATTAATACTTATCTAGATGTGATCATTTTGGCAGTTTATGCTAGAAATTCTAAAGTAGATAGGAAGATATTATGGTAGGAGATGAAGGATAAAGCTAAAGAAGACAAGCCCCATTATTAGAGAGGATTTTAATGTTATAAGAAGGAGCCATGAAGGGAAAGGGGGAATGCCACCAGATGTAGAGGCTTTAAAATAATTTAATGAGGTGATATCTAATGCTGGATTAATTGAAGCCAGTTTTCTTGGTTCGAAATTTATTGGGTGTAATAACTGGAGGAAGAGAGGAGTAATATTTACAAGATTGGATCATGTTTTATATAATGTGAAATGGTTGGTCAAATTTGGGAAAATAGGGGTTAGACATCTGAATAGAACATGTTCAGATCATAGTCTTCTTCTCCTAACCAAATAAAAGATTGTTGAGAGAACGAAGCATTTTATGTTTCAAAATATGTGGAGTTTAAACGAAGGATTTTTAAGGTTGTCACAGATCCATGGTCATTACATGGAAAGGGAAACCCATTACAAATAATGGTGGTAAAAATGAGTAGATTAAGGCTGAGTCTTGAACAATGGAATAAAGAGGTTTTCGAGGATAGTGGTAAAAATATTCAGGAGGCAAAAAATGAGTAGACAAATGGGAGAAGGAGTATGCAAAGAATGAAAATAATGATAACAAAAATGAACTAAGTAAAGTAGTAGATGAACTAAAACTTAAATTGCAAATGGAGAAAGTTTTTTGAAAGAAAATGGCAAAAATAAAGTGAGTAAATGAAGGAGATAGAAATACTACATTTTTTTCACAATGGAAAAAATTAAAAAGCAAAAGCAGACAATCAAAGGCCTAAAAATTAAAAGGGGGAATAGATAGAGAAGGAAGAAGAGAATAGGGGCAATTTCGTAGAATTCTTCATAAAACATTTATGCGGAATGGTAAGAGAAAGGGGATGTACCCTGTTGCAAGCCATTAAAAGTAAGGTTTCAGAAAATGATAATAGAAGGCTTGCTAGGGATATGGATGAAAAATAGCTAAAAGAGGTTACATTTAACATCAAAAAAGATAATGCGGCTGGTCCAAATGGATGGAACAATGGTTTCTTTCAAATTTGTTGGAGTACAATTAAAAAGGAACTGGTCACAATAATTTTATTAATTTTTGCAGGAGCAGAGATAACTAAAACCTTGGCTAGTTCCTTCATTATCTTTATATCAAAAATAGATAACCCACAAAAATACAAAGATTATAGACCTATAACTTTATGTAATTCAATATATAAGATTTTGTCCAAGTTGTTACAACATAGATTAAGCAAAGTCCTATTTAATATTATCTAGCCAGAGAAAACATGTTTTATCAAAAATAGGCTAATGATGGAAAATATATCTTTAGGCTTAGAAATAATAAGAGAGATTGGAGCTAAAGTAAGAGGGCACAACATGGTAAAAAAGTTAGAATATCAAAAGCTTTTTATAGAATAGATTGGAATACTTTATGTTATGTTATGAGGAAAATGAGCTTCTAAATTTTGTATATATTTGATATATAGATGCATATCAAGTGCATTGGTCAAAATTATTTCAAATGAGCTGATAGATAGATAATTTTAACCTATAAGAGGGCTAAGGCAAGGAGACCCTAACTCACCTTTGCTATTTAATATAAATTTGGAATTATTAATTATAAATGCTAAAGAAAGAATAAAAATGGGGAGGAAAATATTCTATAAACAACCAAGTAATGCACTAGTTGTGAATTGTTTGGCTAATGCTTATGATGTTATAATGTTTACAAATGCGAACAAAAGTTATATGAGAAATATGATGCAATTATTCCAGGTTTTAGAAGAGTAAACAAGGCAAGTCCTGAACAAATGGAAATGTCTGTTTTTAATTAAAGGAAATGCCCCAGAAAAGCTTGCTTAAAATATTAAAAGAATTATAGGATTTTTGCAAAGGATTGGGGAACTTACCTATCTAGGTTATCCAGTATTTGAAGGGAGATTAAAAGAGTAATATTTAAGATTCCTACTGAAAAAAATGAGATCAAAGATAGCCGGATAGAAAGAAGATCTATGACATGGCGGGAAGATCTACGATGATAGTTCATATACTTCAAAGTTCGCTAATACACATACTAATGGCTATTCATCTACCAAAAAAGGTTATAAGAACATTATAAAAAGATGTGTCAAATTTTCTTTGGGGAAAAAGGAATGGCAAACCTAAGGCACACTAGATAAAATGGGAAGAAGTATGCTATCCTAAGGAAGAAGAAGGTTTGGGCTTTACTAGTCTAAAGAACATGTTCAAAGCCCGGGCATGCAAAAATTGGTAGAGACTTAAAGATAATAAGGTATCTATGATGAATTCAAGAAGGATAAATATGACCTAGGTAATAATGAATTTAGAGTTGCAAGGAAGACATCGAAGACATTGAAACAAATTTTTAAACAAAGACATATAGAAAAATATAACTCGAAACAAAGTAAGAGTGGTTAGAAATGGATATTAAACCCTCAAGGGATATTCACACTTAAAAGTGCTAAAGACTTAGTGAGAAATAGCAGACAAACACAAGAATTCTATAAATGGGTCTAGAAGAGTGATAATGCAAATAAAATAAAAATCTTTATGTGGAAAGTATTAAAAAAGGCTTTGCTGATAGATGAGAGGATATAGTTAAAAAGCATAGCATTGTCTTCAAGATGTGAATGTTGTGATTCAGCATTTGAAATAATAGATCATTTGCTATCTATACGAAAAGTTGCATTAGAAGTTTGGAAATTCTTGGAGAAAGAGGCACAAATTAAAAATTGGTTGGACCTTTTAAAAGATAGATTATTAAAATTGGAGTAATGAAAGCAAGATGAATA
This sequence comes from Sapria himalayana, assembly GCA_029783825.1. Classification (NCBI taxonomy): domain Eukaryota; kingdom Viridiplantae; phylum Streptophyta; class Magnoliopsida; order Malpighiales; family Rafflesiaceae; genus Sapria; species Sapria himalayana. Next base: position 4,390,635 of record JAREIK010003484.1, read on the forward strand.
GTGTATTAAAGTGGATTAGAAAGAATATCCAACATATAGCAATTTGGTGTATATGGAAGGCAATAAATAAGAGTAGATTTGAGGGAATTCAAAATGAAAGCTAAGGATATCTTGGCAAAGGTGAAGATAGAAATTGAAAGATTATCGGAGATATATCCAGTTAAGGTCAGGAAATGAGAAATAGATCATAACAAAGATAATGTATGGCATTTAAAACTAAAAAAGTCCAAAATTCAAAGTATTAAAATAATTTAATGGAACAAACCTCCGTAAGGCATTACCGTGCTTAACATGGGTGGTATCTTCAATAGGAAAATGAGTATTGCAGGAGGAGGAGTGTTGAAAGACGTAAAAAATAGAATAATTAAAGCTTTTACTATGAGAGGTAAGGCATAATCAACACTACATGCAAAAATTTTGCTGCTGCGGCAAGGGCTTAGAATCTGTAAAAATGCTCATATGCATAATATTCGGATTTTAGTAGATTCGAACTTATTGGTGGGTTTAGCTACAGAAATTTTGTCATGTGGAGTATGAGGTAGAAGTAGATAATATTAAAAAAATTTTCAAAGAATTAAATTGTACCATAGTACATATATACATGGAAGCAAACATGGTTGCTATTAAATTAGTAGTGGAGGGTTTTAAAAAAGGGGATAAATAATTTATAGTTGAAGATATTCTGGCTAAGATAAAAGGCCTAGTATATTTAGATAAGATAGGCAGTTCGTACGTAAGAAGGGATAAAAAAAATAGGTGATTACATGCATAGTACATCCTGGTCCTGTGGGATGGACACATTGCTTAGTTTTATTGGCATTGATTATATTTTCTGGTAGATTGTAGGGCATAAGGTTAGGTGGGAATACATACGGTTGGCAAAGGAAGTTAGGAGAATAGTTTCTATGTGTTTGAATTTGTATGCATGTAACAAACATGGGAAGCATGGATTTGTTGAACTTATTGTACAGGATCAAATATGGAAATGATGCAGCTGGATGCATAGTTACAAAAACAAAGGAAGCAGGGAGTAGCCTTTGCTTTAACCAGAAATGAATGGAAGGGTTCTAAAGGAGTTGGAAATTTCTTGGTTCTGTAACAAGGTTTGATAGGGGAAATGGGGGGTTATGGTGTGGTGATGGAATGGATATATGTATATTTATTTTATAGAATAGTCAGAAGATAGTGGATACAAATCTTGAGGCAAGGTAATTCTGATGGAGAAAGGACAATGGTGGGAGGAGCGACAAATGATGTGATTGAAACATATCAACATATTAGAGCATGGATATTAGAAGAAAAGCCAAATGTTTTAGTGATATAGAATATTAGTTTGTATTGGATAATTATAAAGGAATAGAAGGGGTAATGGGTAGGATGAATGGTTGTGGCATGGATATATTTGTAGTTTTCTGTTTTGCAGGGAGGAACTTTTAAGGAAGGGAGATTGACAAGGTAGTCAGGCAGATCACTATGAGAATTGGTAGGGTTTAGTATATTGATTTGGGTGGTTTCTTATCTTGCTATTTAGCATGTATAAACTGAATTAGAGGGGAACTTTTAAAGCTAGAGGAAGGATGAGGAAAGAATAGTTTTAAGATAAAAGAAACTCCAAAATAGAGGCTAAAAGGATTTATATAGCAAATACAATATGGTATGATAATAGTCTTGATCAAAGAAAAGGCAAAGTAAAGAGAAAGTATGTAACAAAGAAAAACTTTTTCTAGTTAGATAAAGCAAAACTTGTTTCTAGCTTAGTGAATGGGTACGGTTGTAAATGGGGAAAGCATAGAATTAACTAGATAGTAAAAAAGGTATTCCTATGCCAAAAGAGAGGGTTATATTAATAACATAAAACCTTAAAAAATAGAAGAATAAGAGAATAAGAAGTAACAAATAATAAAAAGAATAAGAAGAATATGAAGAATAATAAGAAGAAAGAGAATAGGGGGAATAAGAAGAATAAGTAGAAAATGAAGATTAAGAACAAGAAGTAGAAATAGAATTATAAGAAGAATAACAAGAATAACAATAATAAGAAGAATAAGAAGCATAAGAAGAATAAAAAAAGTAAGAAGAATAAGAAGAATTAGAAGAATGAGAATAATAAGAATAATAATAATAATAATAATAATTATTATTATTATTATTATTATTATTATTATTATTATTATATGTATAAGAAGAATAAGAAGAATAAGAAGAATAAGAAGAATAAGAAAATAAGAAGAATAAGAAAATAAGAAGAATAAGAATAAGAAGAATAAGAAGAATAAAAAGAATAAGATGAATAAGTGTGAAATCCGGAATAAAAAATTAAAACAAAAAAAAAATTATTTCTGGAAAAAGGGGGCAAAATGATAATTTTGCAATAAGAGAAAATAACCTGAAAATTTTAGGGCTATATTGATAAAATGGATGTTGTTATTGAATTCGTCTTGGAAAATATAGCTACGGTATCAAAAATCGTTAAATTCAGAGAAAGTCAGAATTTAGTTATATTTTTATTTATTTAATAATTATTAGAATATTTATGAAAAAAAAAATTTCTTGTAACCGAAAGACCACGCCACGTCATCCGCACGTGGCAGTGACTACGCGGGTGGTCTGTCGACTATACAGGTGTTAAAAAAAGTAAATATATTATTATTTAATAATATATATATATATATATATATATATAAGAAAAACATTAGGAATCTGAAAAAATGGGAGAAGCTGAAAAAAAATTCTGTGCTTGAGGGAGAGAGAGACAGTACAGAGAAAAAAAAAGCTATTAACTTTCATTCAATCATAACGGATTATTTTGGAATCGGAAAAAAGTAGTTCAAGAACTAAAGTTACTCTACACGATGAGATATTCACACTGATATCAAATTTAAAAAGTTTCGGTGAAATTTTCTGGAAGATAGTGGTTTTATCTTATCAGAATTTCTTTCTATTTAATGCCCCGAAATGATCATGTTTTATATTTCAAGTCGAATTGTTGGAAAATTTATTGAAAGTAATTAATTGTTGAAAAGTTTCGGTATTTCGTTAGAAATTGTTAGTGCATGACGAATTAGATTTGGATTATTATAATTATGTTTGAAACATGGGTTAAATTGGAAATGATATAATACATATTTCATACGCACAAGAACATTCCATATACATGGGTGGGTGCATGAAATATATATATATATAAAGGTATATGGATGGTATTTAGCAAACTCGAATTGGGACAACGTCCAGACTGAAATGCGCTGAATTTTATTTGCTATATGGTTTTTATGGATTGCGAACTCGAATTGGGACCACGTCCAGCAGAATTACGACGGTCTTTATTTCTCGGAGTAAATCTAAAAAAAATCATATTTTATTCGGATAAATGTCCAATATATTTTTTGGAGGAGGTCCATATTTTTCGGAATAATTCCAAGAAAATAAATATTTTTATAGATATATATATATACATGTATACATATGCATATCCAGAGATATAATATATCACACTTGGCTTCGGCATGTGTGAGGTAGTCGTTGAGTCTCAAGAATATGGGCATATAAATATTTCATCCATAATTACATTCATATAAATATTGTACTTGAATGGGTGTTGAGGTATATTCATGATGTTTTACGTGCACTTAGGTAGGGAGTAACTCTGAAAAAGTTTACCCTACTGAGCCTTGCTCACTTTGTTATGGGACCCCTTTTCATGTACGGGTCTAGGATAGATGGCAGATCTTAGAGTCATGGACATGTTGGATTTTGATGTAATTCTTAGCATGGACGGGTTAACAGCACATCGGTTCATTATTGATTGTGATAGTAGAAGAATTATTATCAACATGCCCAATGATATATATGTTGTATTGCAGGGGGATATGCTTGATGATTTACCCCATATTACATATGATTCTAAATGACATGGACAACTTATGGGTTGGCTGGCATGCCTCACCGTAGAAGAAGAAAGGACATTGAATATGAATCTTCATCGGATAGTTTGTGAATATGAAGATGTTTTTCCTGATGAATTACCAGGACTATCCCCACACAGGAATGTTGATTTTTGTATTGAGTTACATCCTGGCACATCACCTATTTCTATGACTCCACATAGGATGACACCGATTGAATTACAGGAACTCAAGGTCCAGATACAAGATTTGTTGGACAATGGTTTTATTAGACCCAGCACTTCACCTTGGGGTGCTCCGGTTTTATTTGCAAAGAATAAAGATAAAACCCTTCGACTGTGCATTGATTATTGATAGTTAAATAGGGTTACGATAAAGAATCGATATTCATTACCAAGGGTTGATGATTTATTTGACTAGTTAAAGGAGACACATGTCTTTTCCAAGATAGATCTTCGTGCTGGATATCACCAGTTGCGAGTTAGGGAGGCCGACGTCCCTAAGACAGTATTTAGAACACGGTATGTGCATTTTGAGTTTACATTAATGCCTTTCAGATCAACGAATGCACTAGCAGCATTCATGGATCTTTTGCATAGAATATTTCAGCCCTATTTAGATTATTTTGTTGAGATTTTTGTGGATGATATTTCGATTTATTCTCAATCCAAAAGAGAGCATGAGAATCATTTACATATTATTCTCCAAACCTTGAGAGAACATAAGTTGTATGCCAAGTTTGGTAAATGTGACTTTTGGTTGACAGAAGTAAAATTTTTGGGACATGTAGTGTCAGCTACAGGTGTCTCGGTGGACCCTGAAAAAGTCAGGGTAGTCATGAGTTGGGAGAGGCCAAAGTCAGTTTTTGAAATACGTGATTTTTTGGGATTGGCTGGGTATTACATAAGGTTTATTGAGAATTTTTCACGGTTAGCTGCTCCAATGACTAGATTGACCAGGAAAGAAGTCAAGTATGAGTGGACAGATTCATGTGAAAAGGCATTTCAGGAATTAAAAAGGAAGCTTACTTCAGCGCCTATTCTGATAATTCCGGATAGGGGACAAAAATATACAATGTATTGTGATGCCTCGAAAGATGGATTGAGATGTGTTCTGATGCAATCTGGGAGAGTGGTAGCTTATGGTTCAAGAAAGTTAATGAATCATGAGAGAAATTATCCCACACATGATATAGAATTGGCGGCTATAGTCTTTGCTTTAAAAATATGGCACCACTATTTGTATGGAGAGCAATTTGAGGTATATTTAGATCATAAAAGTCTGAAATATATCTTTACACAAAAAGATCTAAACATGAGACAACGTCGATGGATGGAGTATCTGGAAGATTATGAGTTTACTTTGCATTACCATCCGGGTAAGGCAAATGTGGTGGCTGATGCACTTAGTCGAAAGTCACGAGGTGCACTAACTAGTATAGCTTCTTGGGAATGGGATATGCTCGAAACTGTGGGACGATTCAGCTTACAATATAGCAGTCGAAATCAAGGTGTTATCGGAAGTTTAATAGCTACACCTTCATTATTAAATAAGGTAATTGAGATGTAGAAACAAGATGCAGAAATATTATCTATAAAGAACCGAGTTGAGACTGGTACGTGCAATGAAGGTTGGGCTATTCATATGGATGGTAGTCTTCGATTTAGGGGATGATTGTTGTTTCCCAGATAGTGGAATTGAGAAAGAAGATTCTTAAGGAATTTCATTGTTCTCGTTTTATAGTACATCCAGGTGGCACAAAAATGTATAATGATCTTCGTCGCCAATATTACTGGAATGGGATGAAGAGACATATTGGAGAATTTGTTCGATGATGCCTCACGTGTCAACAGATAAAGGCTGAGCATCAGAGACCAATAGGATTTTGTGACTCATTTTCCACGGACATCACGAAAACATAATGTTGTATGGATAATTGTGGACCGGCTTACAAAGTCCGCACATTTTCTAGCAATGCGAATGACCTTCACACGTGAGGAATTGTGTAGGTTATAATATGAGAAATTGTCCGATTACATGGAGTGCTAGTATCTATTGTATCGGACATAGATCCATGATTTATGGCTCATTTTTGGAAGAGTTTTCAGAAAGTAATGGGAACACAATTGATAATGAGCACTGCTTTTCATCCACAAACTGATGGTCAGTCGGAAAGAACCATACAAGTTTTGGAAGATATGTTGCAAGCATGTTGTCTAGATTTCAAGGGTAACTAGGAAGAACATCTTCCTTTGGTCGAGTTCGCCAATAACAATAGTTATCAGGCAAGTATCCAAATGGCACCATATGAAGCATTGTATGGAAGGCTATGTCGATCTCTAGTTTGTTGGGCTGAGGTGGGAACCAATCCATCACGAGCCTAGATGTGATTAGAGATACCTCAGAGAAAGTAGTTTTGATATGACGTCTTCTTACAGCACAAAGTCGATAGAAAAGTTATGCTGATAAACGAAGACGATTCCTAGAATTTGAAGCGGGAGATCATATTTTCTTGAAAGTGATGCCAAAAATGAGAGTAATCAGATTTGACGAGCGTGGAAAGTTATCACCAAGATATATTGGGACTTTCGAAATACTCGAGAAGATTGGGTTGGTTGCTTATCAATTGGCATTACCACCACATTTATCTAGTGTCCACGAGATATTTCACATCCCTATGCTTAGAAAATATATTCCTGATCCAACTCATGTAATGGATTGGGGCGAACTAGTTATTGACGCAGATGAAACATTTAAAGAAATGTCAGTGCGAATTATTGATAGTCGAGATCAAGTTTTGCGACGCAAAACTATGAGACTAGTAAATATAATATGGTAGCATCAAGGAATAGAAGAAGCAACGTGAGAACGTAAAGACGTGATGCATGTTGCTTATCCTTTTTTATTTGAAAATTAAGATATGTATTTTAGTAATTTAAAAATTTATTTAACTTCACAATATGTTTATAAGTGTAAAGGTGTAATTGGGGAAATTTTGGGACAAAATTCTTTAAGGAGGAGAGAATGTGAAATCCTGAAAAAAAAAATAAATAACTAACATAATTTGATTTCTAGAAAAAAAAGGGCAAAATGGTAATTTTGCAATAAGAGAAAATAACCTGAAAATTTTAGGGTTATATTGATAAAATGGATGTTGTTATTGAATTCATCTTGGAAAATATAGCTACGGTATCAAATTTCATTAAATTCTAAGAAAGTCAAAATTTAGTTATATTTTTATTTATTTAATAATTATTAGAATATTAATGAAAAAAAAATGTCTTGTAACCGAAAGACCGCGTCACATCATCCGCACGTGGCAGTGCCTGCGCGGGCAGTCCACCGGATGTATAAGTGTTATAAAAATTAATATATTATTAATTAATAATAATAAATGAATAAATATATATAAAAAAATAAATAAAAACGTCAGGAATCCAAAAAAATGGGAGAAGCTGAAAAAAAATTCAGTGCTGGAGAGAGAGAGAGAGAGAGAGTACATAGAAAAAAAAATCTATTAAATTTTAATCAATCATAAAAGTTTATTTTGGAATTGGAATAAAGTAGTCCAAGAACTAAAGTTACTCTTCATGACGAGATCTTCACACTAATATCAAATTTAAAAAGTTTCAATGAAATTTTCTAGAAGCTAGCAATTTTTTCTTATCAGAATTTCTTTCTATTTAATGACCGGAAATGATCGTGTTTTATATTATAAGTCGAATTGTTGGAAAATTTATTGGAAGTAATTAATTGATGAAAAGTTTTGGTATTTCGTTAGAAATTGTTAGTGCATGATGTATTGGATTTGGATTGTTATTATGGATGGTATTTAGCGAACTCGAATTGGGACAACGTCAACACTGAGTTGGGCGGAATTTTATTGGGTATATGGTTATTATGGATTGCGAACTCAAATTGGGACAACGTCGAGTAGAGTTACGATGGTGTTTATTTCTCAGAGTAAATCAGAGAAAATCATATTTTATTCGGATAAATGTACAATATGTTTTTCGGAGGAGGTTCATATTTTTCGGAATAATTCCAAGAAAATAAATATTTCTATAGATATATATACATATATACATATGCATATCCAAAGATATAATATATCACACTTGGCTTCGGCATGTGTGAGGGAGTCATTGAGAATCAGGAATATGGGCATATAAACATTTCATCCATAATTGCATTCATATAAATATTGTACATGAATGGGTGTTGAGGTATATTCATGATGTTTTACGTGCACTTAGGTAGGGAGTAACTCTGAAAATGTTTACCCTACTGAGACTTGCTCATTTCGTTGTGGGACCCATTTTCAGGTACAGGTCCAGGACAGATGACAGATCCACATACGGAATCGCACATGTAAAGGAAAGCCGGTTGTAGAATAAGAAATTATTTAAGCCAGTTGTGACTTGAATAATATGTTGGGTTTTTTCTTTCTTCCCGTGAGCAAATAAAATGTAAGAAAAAAAATGTATTGTACATTTGAGAAATTTTTATTTTATTACACATTGTATTTTGTGATGGAATGAATGAGACCCCCGGGGAAATGGGGTGTCACAATAAGAAGAATAATAAGAATAAGAAGAATAAGAAGAATAAGAAGAATACGAAGAAAAAGAAAAATTAGAAGAATAAGAAGAAAAAGTAAAATTAGAAGAATAAGAAGAATTATAAGAATAAGAAGAATAAGAAGAAAAAGAATAATAAGAATAAGTAGAAGATGATGAATAAGAAGAATAAAAAGTATAAGAAGAATAAGAAGTATAAGAAGAATAGAAGAATAGAAGAATAATAAGAATAAGAAGAATAAGAAAAATAATAAAAATAAGAAAAATAATAATAATTATCAAAATAAGAAGAATAATAAGAATAAGAATAATACGAATAATACGAATAATATGAATAATAAGAACAATAAGAAGAACAAGACTATAAAGAATAATAAAAAAAATAAGAATAATAAGAATAAGAAAAAAAGAATAAGTAGAATAATAAGAATAAGTAGAATAATAAGAATAAGAAGAATATGAAGAATTACTAGATAAAAAAGAATAAGAAGGATAAGAAGAATAAGAATAAGAATAGAAATAAGAATAAGAAGTATAAGAGGAATAAGAAGAATAGAAGAAAATGAGAATAAAAAGAATAAGAAGAATAAGAAGAAAAGAAGAAAAGAAGAAAAGATGAATAAGAAAAATAAGGAGAATGAGAACTATAAGAAGAATAAAAAGAATAAAAAGAATAAAAAGAATAAAAAGAATAAGAAGAATATGTATATTAATAAGAATGAGAAAAAAGAAGAATGAGAAGAATAAGAAGAATAATAAGAATAATAAGAATAAGAAGAATAATAAGAATAATAAGCATAAGAAGAATAAGAAGAATAAGAAAAATATGTATATTAATAAGAGTAAGAAAAAAGAAGAATGAGAAGAATAAGAAGAATAATAAGAATAAGAAGTATAATATTGAATAAAAAGAATAAGAAGAATAATAAAAATAAGAAGAATAAGATGAAAATAACATTAGATGAATAAAGAGAATAAGAAGAATGTGAATAAGAAGAAAAAATAGAAAAAAAAAGAATGAGAAGAATAAGAAGAATAAGAAGAATAAGAAGAATGAGAAGAATAAGAAGAATAAAAAGAATAAAAAGAATAAGAAGAATAAGAAGAATAATAAGAATTAGAAGAATAAGAAGAAAAGTAATAAGAAGAATAAGAAGAATAATAAGAATTAGAAGAATAAGAAGAATAAGAATAAGAAGAATAACAAAAATAACTTGAAAAAGAAGAATAAAAACAATAAGAAGAATAAGAAGAAAAAAAGAATAAGAAGGAAAAGGTAAATAAGAATAAGAAGAATATGAAGAATAAGAAGAATGAGAAAAATAAGAAGAATAACGAGAAAACAAATAATAATAAGAATAAAAGAATAAGAAGAATCAGAAGAAAATAAGAATAATAAGAATAATAAGAATAATAAGAATTAGAATAATAAAAAGAATATAAAAAATAAGAAGAACAAAATGAATAACAACAATAAAAAGAATTAAAAGAATTATAAGAATAATAAGATTAATAAGAATAAGGAGAATAAGAAGAATAAAAGTAAAAAAAATAATAAGAATAAGAAAAATAAAAAGAATAAGAAGAATAGAAAATTAAGAAGAATAAATCAATAAAAAAAATAAGAAGAATAAAAAGAATAAGAATAATAAGAATAATAATGAGAATAATAAGAATAAGAACAATAAAAATAATAATTCGGATAAGAAGAATTAGAAAAATTAGTAAAATAAGAAGAATAAGAAGAAAAAGTAGAATAAGAAGAATATGAATAATAAGAAGAATAATAAGAATAAAATAAAATAGAATAAGAAGAATATGAATAATAATAAGAATAAGAAGAATAAGAAGAATAAGAAGTTTAAGAAGTCTAAAAGAATAAGAATAATAATAAGAATAAGAAGAATAACAAGAATACAAAGAATAAGAAGAAAAGAAGAATATGAAGAATAAGAATTATAAAAATAAAAAGAATAAGAAGAATAAGACGAATAAGAAGAATAAAAGAATAAAAAAAATAAAAGATAAAGAAGAATAAGATGAATAAGAAGAATAAAAAGAATGAGAAGAATAAGAAGAATAAAAAGAATAAGAAGAATAAAAATAATAAGAATAATAAGGATAATAATGAGAATTAGAAGAATAAGAAGAAAATGAAGAATAAGAAGAATAATTAGAATAATAAGAATAAGAATAATAATAAAATTAATAAAAAAAGGTGAATAAGAAGAATAAGATGAATTATGAAGAATAAGAAGAATAAAAACAATAAGAAAAATAAAAACAATAAGAAGAATAAGAACAATAAGTATAATAAGTATAATAAAAAGAATAATAAGAATAAGAAAAAAAATAAGAATAAGAACAATAAGAAAAATAAGAAGAATTATAAGAATTATAAGAATAAAAACAATAATAAGAATTATAAAAATAAGTAAAATTATAAGAATTAGATGACTTAGATGAATAATATGAATAAGATGAATTTAAATAATAAGAATAATTAGAAGAATTAAAAGAATTAGAAGAATTAAAATAATAATGTTAATATGGAAAATTAGAAGAATTAAAAGAAAAAATATAATAAGAAGAAAAATATGAATTAGAAGAATAAGAAGAATAAGAAGTATAAAAGAATAAGAAAAATATAAAGAATTAGAAAAATAATAAAAATAAGAAGAATACGAAAAATAATAAAAATAAGAAGAATACAAATAATCATAAATATAAGTAGAATAACAAGAATTAGAAGAATAAGAAGAATAATATGAATAAAATGAATAAGAATAATAATAAACATAAGAAAAATAAGAATGATAAGAAGAATATAAAGAATATAAATTATAATAAGAATAATAAGAATAATGAGAATAAAAAGAATTTGAAAAATAATAAGAATAATAAGAATTAGAAAATATGAAGAATAAAAAAATAATAAGATTAAGAAGAATAAGAAGTAATAGAAGAATAAGTAGAATAAGAAGTATAAGAAGAATAAGAACAATAAGTATAATATGTATAATAAGAAGAATAATAAGAATAAGAAAAAAAAATAGAATAAGAACAATAAGTAGAATTATAAGAATTATAAGAATAAAAACAATAATAAGATTTACAAAAATAAGTAAAATTATAAGAATTAGATGACTTGGACGAATAATATGAATGAGATGAATTTAAATAATAAGAATAATTAGAAGAATTAGAAGAATTAGAAGAATTAAAATAATAATGTTAATAAGGAAAATTAGAAGAATTAAAAGAAAAAAAATAATGAGAAGAATAATATGAATTAGAAGAATAAGAAGAATAAGAAGTATAGAAGAATAATAATAATATAAAGAATTAGAAAATTAATAAAAATAAGAAGAATACGAAAAATAATAAAAATAAGATGAATACGAATAATCATAAATATAAAAAGAATAAGTAGAATAACAAGAATTAGAAGAATAAGAAGAATAATATGAATAAAATAAATAAGAATAATAATAAACATGAGAAAAATAAGAATGATAAGAAGAATATAAAGAATATAAATTATAATAAGAATAATAAGAATAATGAGAATAAAAAGAATTTGAAGAATAATAAGAATAATAAGAATTAGAAAAAATGAAGAATAAAAAAATAATAAAATAACGAAGAATAAGAAGGTATAGAAGAATAAGTAGAATAAGAAGAAAAAGAAGAATAAGAATAATAAGAAGAATAAGAATAAATAGAAGAATAAAATGAATAAGAAGAACAAAATAATAATAATAATAATAAATAGAAAAAGAAGAAAATGAATAATAAGAAGAATAAGAAGAATAAGAAGAATAAAAAGAATAATTATAATAAGAAGAATAAAAAGAATAAAAACAAAAAAAAGATAAGAATAATAAAAAAAGAAATATAAGAATAAGATTAATAATAAGAATAAAAAGAATTTAAAGACATAGAATAATACGAAGACTAAGATGAATATAAATAATAATAAGAATCAGAAGATTAAGAAGAATTAAAAAAATAAGAATAATAAGAAGAATAAGAAGGATAAGAAGAATAAGAAGAATTAGAATAATTTGAAGAATTAGAAGTATAAGAATAAGAATAATTAGATGAATAAGAAGAATAAGAAGAATAAGAAGAAAAAAAAGAATTAAAATAATAAGAATAAGAATAAGAAGAAAATGAAGAATAAGAAGAATAAGAAGTATAAGAACAATAAGAAGAATATGAAGAATAAGAACAATAAGAATAATAAGAACAATAAGAATAATAAGTAGAATAAGAAGAATAAGAAGAATTAAAAGAATAATGAGAATAAGTAGAATTTGAAGAATAAGAAGATGAAGAATAATAAGAATAAAAAGAATAAGAAGAATAAAAAGAATAAGAAGAATAAGAATAATAAAAATAATAAAAATAATAAGAAAAATAAGAAGAATATAAATTATAAGTACAATAAGAAGAAAATAGAAATAAAAGGAATAAGAAGAATAAGAAAAATCACTACTAAATATTACGAGAATACCGTCCAAATTATCGACCCAAAAATTTGGTCGATAATTGCTATCAAAATCACGACCATTTAGTGACCAAAAAAGGGTATCGAAAAAGAAAAATTTCTGACAAAATTTCCGACTAAAGACCGACCATAATTACCGACCAAATGTTTTTGGTCGGAAATTGGTCTGTTGAGTGGTTATCCAAAATATTACCAACTATTTAACGTCCAAAAATATATTACCATTAAAATTGGTCGGTATAGTAGGTTTTCAAATTATTTATAATTTCGTAATTACCGATAATTTACTGACCATATATATAAGTCGGTAATTACTGATCAATTCATGACCAATTTAGAAATACAAAGAGGGGCTCAGAAAAAAATTATACTTACCAAATTTCCGACCAACTTCTTAGTATATATTACTGATCAAATATATTTGGTCGGGAATATGTTATGACAATTAGGAGGAATTTAACAAAAAATATTCTCGAAAGATTACCGACCATTTAAGGACTAAAAATACATTACCATTAAAAATTGTCAAAAAAAGAGGTTATCCAATATATTTATAACATCATAATTACCGACCAAACTTCCGACCAAATATTTAGGGCGGTAATTAGAAACTATTTCATGACCGAATATTGACCAGACATAATGACCAAATGATTTTGGTTAGAAATTAGTCTGTAAATTAGGATGGAAATAGCTAAAAGACATTTCCAACAAATTATCAACCATTTCACGACCAAAGATATATTACCATTAAATTTTGTCAATAAAGTGACTTTCCAAATACATATAAATATGTTCGCACCGACCTTTTGCCGACCATAAATTTGGTCGGTAATTCATTGTTTTAATTTTTTGATTTAAAAATCATTTGCTAAGTCATTAACACCTAATTCATTGAAACTCTGTCATTTTTTCCAATCAAACGCGACTGCAAGCACAAAATCCTTAAAATTTATTCACTTCTTCTGAATCTAGGTATGTTTTTCTTTGTTCTTCTTCTTCAAAATTCTTATACTTATCTCCATCTCTCTGAATTATATATATACAACTGGATTTTCATTTTTTCATTTTCATCAAGTATTAGGTTTTTTTATTTCTCCTCCAAATTTCATCATTTTTGCACCAATTTCATTTAACCTAATATGATTTTGACTCGACACAATTAATTAAACTATAATTTTTGGTTTATTATTAGTTCTTCTACTGTTTAGATTTTAAAGGTTTTATTAATTTTGATTTGAGTTACATAATGTTTGCATCTGAATAATCTTAATGTTAATGGTTTATATTTATATAATCGTATTATATTATGTATGATTATGAATGCCTATACTTTAATATATATAATGATTAATGTTAAATCAAACTTTTATATAATCTTAATCTTAAATGTCTTAACACTATGTATAAACTTTTATAAATTTATATAATCAAATGATATTATGTATAAATGTTTATACTTTAATATATATAAACATATTACATTATAAATACACAATGATATGTTTATTTAAAATATAATTTTATATGTAAATATGTATACATATATATTAATGTTTATAAATATCTATACAAAATTTACATTAAACTATCCATTTATATATTTTCGTATATAATAATTATGTAATATTAAATGATTATACAATTTTGTAAATATTTATATTACATATTATTTTTTATATAAATATAGAATACATATAATGTTTATATAAATGTGATATATATACTATATATTATATATAAAAGTGTTACATATAAATATAATAATATTTAATAAACATTTATAAAAATATTTTATTCACAAATATTATATAGATACACGTGTTTAATTATATAATCATATGCCATTTTATATAAATGTATTTATACCTATATTTATAATAAAGTAAACTATTTTTATAACTATATTTATAACATAACTAATTTGTAACTATATAATAATGTAAAACTATATGTATAATTATATATAACTATATTTCTAAAAATATATATTGTATGTATACTAATATATAACTATATATAATTATATTTTACTAATTGTATAACTATATAAATGTTATATATAATTATATCTTTAACTACATACATATTTATAACTATATGTGTATAACTATATATAAATATTTGTATAAATATGTAACTCTATATAATTAAATATAACTATATTTATAACTATATACATATATTTATTCATATAATTAAATTAAAATATTTGTTTATGACATTGTATATGTTTATGTATAACTACTTATAATTACTTGTATGAATATATCTATATATAACTATATGTTTAATTATATATAACTATTTATAGTTATATATATTATGTGTAAAATAATATATAACTATAAATAATTGTATCTTACTATATGTATAACTTTAAAAGTTTTATGCATAATTATATTTAAATATTAAATTTATAGCTTATATTGAATATATATCTATATATAGTTGTATATAAAAAAGTATTTTACTATATCTATACCTATACATTACTATATGTATAAATATATAAAATTAAATAAACAAATATATAAACCTACATGTATAAATTTACATTTAACTATATGTGTAACTAACTTGTAACAATATTTATAATTACATGTATAACAACACACCACAACTTTATGTTAAACTATATGTGTATAACTATATATAAATATTTGTATAACTAAATAAATGTCTATATAATTATATATAACTATATTTGTAACTATATTTACATATATGTATTAATATTATTAAAGCAAAATAATTTTTTTATAACGTTGTATATATTTATGTTTAACTACTTGTAACTACTTTTATAAATATAATTATATATAACTATATGTTTAATTATATATAACTATTTATAATTATATATATTATATGTAAAATAATATATAACTATAAATGATTGTATCTTACTATATGTAAAACTTTAAAAGTTTTATGCATAATTATATTTAAATATTAAATTTACAGCTTATATTTAATATATATTTGTATATAGTAGTATATAATAAAGTATTTTACTATATCTATACCTATACATTACGATATGTATAAATATATAAAATTAAATGAACAAATATATAAACCTACATGTATAAATATACATTTAATTATATGTGTAACTATATGTATGACCACATTTAACTATATTTATAATTACATGTATTACAACATACAACATTATTTTAAACTATATGTGTATAACTATATATATATATATATTTGTATATCAAAATAAATATTTATATAATTAAATATAAGACTTGAATAACAGAGCCTTGAGGAAGGTGATAGATGTTGATGTTGAGGTTGTGAATGTAGATATATCTAAGACTTGTGGATGAAATAAGAGAAGAGTTTTCTGGGATTTTTCATACTAGCGTGAACACTTGCTCAGGCACAATCTTGATGTTATGCATATCGAGAAGAATGTGTTCGACAATATTTTCAATACAGTATTTAACATTCCAAGGATAACTAAGGACAAGTACAAGTCAAGAGATAAGTTGAATAAATATTGTCGTCATCCTCAATTTGCAAAAAATCTTGTCACCAATAAATACCCTGATGTGCCATTTATTCTGATTAAATCACAAAAGAAGGTTGTGTTGGAGTGGGTAAAAAAACTTAGATTTCTAGATGGGTATGCTTCTAATCTAGGGAGATGTGTGGATGCAAAAAAAACTTAAGATGTTTGGCATGAAGAGTCAATATTGGCATGTATTCATGCAAAGGTTGTTACTAATTGCTCTTCTAGAATTCATGCCTAATAGAATATGGAAGCAGATAACTAAGATTTCTTTATTCTTCAAACAACTGACTTCTTCTTCATTGACTGGAGAGGAGTTGAGAAATCTGGATGGACAAATTTTTGTTATCTTATGTAATCTTGAGAAAATCTTTCCTCCTAGTTTTTTTGACTCTATGGAACATCTTCCATTGCACATAGCTTACAAAGCTAGGATTTCTAGTCCTGTCTATTATCATTGGATGTATCCACCAAAAAGAAAATATTAATTAACTAAACCATTTATTTTCTTATATATATATATATATATATATTCACAAAAAAGACTTGTAATTTATAATAATCTTTTTGTAGATACTTGAGGAAAATAAAGCATACAATAATGAATAAGGCTCATGTTGAGGGTTCTATATCAATAATTTATATTATGGATGAGGCTACAAAATTTACATCATTATATTTCAAAGAAGGAGATCCAACTCTTCCACTTAAGGAAAAGTAAAATGAGGCTTATTTTTATGACAATGTGGATAATGATATGTTTAAAATTTTCAAGCCTCCGGGTGAATCAATTGGTGCTAAAGGGAAAAGGTATCTAGAAAACTATGAATATACTGAAGCTCATCTATATGTCCTAATGAATTGTCCTGAGGTTCAACCATTCATTGAGTAAGTATTTCCTAATAGTGAAATGACATCTATTACACATTATAATTTATTATTTTGTATCAATGTATCAATTATTATTAATTTCTTTTTTTTAGTGATTTTGCTATAGATAAACTTAAAGAGTTTTCAAACATGAATGAAAAAACTATCAATGTTGTGACAGAGCAAGAATTTCCATCATTTTTTGAAAAATACGTATGTTTACTTATAATGAAAATCTCAAAAGAATTGTTTTGTTCTAATAAAAAATTATAATTATAATATAAATAATCAACTTAATTTTGATTACAGATTCATAATCATGCAAATAAAATTTCTAATCATTATCTTTGAAGTATAACACGAGGTCCCCTTAAGAGAGGTTAGAACGTACAACAATTCCTATGTGAAAGGTTTTAAATTTCACACTAAATTATATGGTAGTTACTGGGCAACAGACAATACGGGGGTATGCATTAAAGGATCTGTATACAATGAAATCAAATGTGATATTATGGGACTGTGGTCGAAGTGATCGAGTTAGAATATGAAGCCCTCCTAGTTAAAAAAAGTATATTATTCAAATGTGAATGGTTGACCCAACACCACATGTTGGTATCGTTGTTCATCCTTGATATAAACTTGTTGATATGCACGATAAAAAATGATTCAACAAGTATGAACATTTTGTCTTAGCAGTACAAGCATCACGGGTTTATAATTATGAATATCCGAGTCGAACTGGTCCAAGAAAGGATTGGAAAGTTGTGCTCAATATAAAAGCAAGGGCTAAAATTGACATCCTCACATCACCAAGTATTGATTTCATAGAACCAGCTTTTCAAAATGATGACACAGATATTATAATCAAAGCTATGGTGGGGGATAAAAATGTCCTTTTAGTCATATCTTCTAAGATGGATACAAGTGGAAAGGTAGATGTTGATGAAAATTTAATTGATTATGAGGAAGAAACGAGTGATGAAAAGGAGTTTGAAAATGATGTTACTACATTTGAAGAAGAAGATTAACTAGATTTGGATGATTCTGATGAGACCATTTAGTGACCATTTGGAGACCATTTAATGACCATTTGGAGACCATTTACCGACCTAATTCTTTTGGTCGAAATATGGTTGGAATATAGTCAGATATTATTTGTCGTTGAATGGACTTTAAATTGTTGTTAATTACAGACCATTTGGAGACCATATACTAACTAAATTATTTTGGTCGAAAAATTATCAGAATATAGTCGGTAATTGTTTGTCGGTAGAAAGTGGGCAAATGGTCGGTAATTTACTGACCAACTAATTGTTTATCGGTAAAAAAAATTAGCGACGAGCAAAATTGCGACATAATATTTTGGTCGGTAATTGGTCGCTATTTTGTTTACCGACCAAAAAACACCGAATTAGCGACCTAAAAATAGGTCAGTAATTCAATAAATTTTAGTAGTGAATAAGAAGAGAAATAAGGATAATAAGAATAAAAAGAATAAGAAAAATAAAAAGAAAAAAAAAGAATAAAGATAATAAGAAGAATAAGAAGTATAAGATAAATAAGAAAAAAATAAGAATAAGAAGAAAAAGAAAAATATAAAAAATTAGGACAATAAGAAGAATAAGTAAAATAAGAAGAATAAAAAAATTAGAAGAATAAGAAAAATAAGAAGAATAAGAAGAAAAAGAATAATATAAAAAAATAATAACAAGAATGATAAGAATAAGAAGAATAAGAAGACTAAGAAGAATAAAAAAAATAATAAGAATATAAAAAATAAGAAGAATAAGAATAATAAGAATAATAAGAATAATAAGAATAATAAGAATAATAAGAATAATAAGAATAATAAGAATAATAAGAATAATAAGAATAATAAGAATAATAAGAATAATAAGAAGAATAAGAAGAATAAAAAGAATAAGAAGATTAATAAGAAAATGAAAAAAAAAATTATACGAAGAATAAGAAGAATAATAAGAAAAGAAGAATAAGAAAAATAAGAAGAATAAGAAAAATAAGAAGAATAAAAAAATAAGAGGAATAAAAAGAACCAAACAATAAGAGGAATAAGAAGAATTAGAATAATATGAAAATTAAGAAGAATGGAAGAATAAGAAGAATGAGTAGAATAAGAAGAATAAAATAATAAGAAGAAAATAAAGAATGAGAAGAATGAGAAGAATGAAAAGAATAAGAAGAATAAGAACTATAAAAAGAATAAGAAGAATAAGAAGAATAAGAAGAACAAGAAGAATAAGAAGAATAAGAAGAATAAGAAAAATATGAAGAATTAGAAGTATATGAATAATAAGAATAATAAGAAGAATAAGAAGAATAAGAAGAATAAGAAGAATAAGAAGAATAAGAAGATTTAGAAAATATGAAGAATATGAAGAATAAGAAGAATAAGAAGAATAAAAAGAATAAGAAAAATAAAAGAATTAGAAGAATAAGAAAAATAAAAAGAATAAGAAAAATAAGAAAAATAAGAAGAATAATAAGAATTATACAAAAAGAATAATAAGAAAAATAAGAATAATAAAAAAAATAAGAAGAATAAGAAGAATAAGAAGAATAAGAAGAATAAGAAGAATAAGAAGAATAAGAAGAATATGTAGAATAAGAAGAATTAGAAGAATAATAAGAATAAGAAGAATAAGAAGAATAAAAATAATAATAATAATAAAAATAATAATAAGAATAAAAAGAATAAGAAGAATAAAAATAATAATAAGAATAAAAAGAATAAGAAGAATAAAAAGAATAAGAAGAATTAGAAGAATAAAAAGAATAATAAAAATATGAAGAAATATAAGTATAAGAATAATAAGAATAATAAGAATAATAAGTAGAATAAGAAGAATAAGAATAATAAGAAGATTTAGAAGAATATGAAGAATGTGAAGAATAAGAAGAATAAGAAGAATAAAAAGAATAAGAAGAATAAGAATAATAATAATAATAATAAATGAAGAATAAAAAGAATAATAAGAATAAGAAGAATAAGAAGATTAAGAAGAATAAGAAGAATGAGAGAATAAGAAGAATAAGAATAATAATAATAATAATAATAATAATAATATAATAATAAGAATAATAAGAATGATAAAAATAAGAAGAATAAGAAGAATAATAAGAATTATATAAAAACAAGAATAAGAAGAATAATAAGAATAATAAGAATAAGAAGAATAAGAATAAGTAGTTGATGAAGTTGATGTACAAGGGTTGAATAGTGAATAGAATGTTCTCTAATGAATGGGGGGATAAAGTTGATGAATTTGTTGAGTTTGCTTTGAGACATCATGAGTGTGTGAATGGTGGTACAGATATAAGGTGTCATTGCACTTTAGTTAAATGTTAGAATAAAATGTTTTTGAATGTTGCAACTGTTAATATGCATTTGTATAGAAATGGTTTTGTGGCGGATTACTATGTTTGGATATACCATGGTGAGAAGCAAGTCCACTAGAGGTGTTCAAGTTTAGTACAAGTGTCAGTAAGTGAAACTGATCAGATGGTCTCGGATAATATTAATCACACTACATACCATAAAATGGTTTTTGATGCCGTGGGTCCTGAATTCAACCCGAATGAGGAACCCAATGCCGAGGCAAGAAATTTCTATGACATGATTCGAGCTGGAGACAAACCTGTATATGAGGTAAATTCTATGCATACTAAAATTTTTGTATCTATGAGGATGTTAGAAATAAAGTGCAGACACATGTGTTTGCAAGCATGGTTTAATGATATGTCTAAATTCATTCAAGAAGTGTTGCCAAAAGATAATTTGTTTCCATTAGATTTCTACAGCACGAAGAAGTTAGTTAGAGGCTTGGGATTACTCATATAGATCATTCATTGTTGTGTGAACAACTGTATGATATACTAGGGTGATGATAGTGACCTTAATAGTTGTAAAATATGTGGGCATACTCGGTACAAGCAAAAGGTTAGGGATTCTAGAAATAAATTTTATATACGTAAGTTAAAGTGCCATATATGAAGATGCACTATTCTCCATTAACACCAAGGTTGCAGAGATTGTATGCATCAACTACAACAGCTAATGAAATAAAGTGTCATTTAGAGCTTCATATGGAGGACGATAAGAAGTATCACCCTTCTAATGCCCCTACATGAAAACATTTTGATGAATGTTTTCTTGATTTTTTTTTGAAGTTTGAAATGTTAGGCTGGGTTTATTTGCTGATGGTTTTTAGTTGTTTTGTCAATTTGGATAGCAATAATCTTTGTGCCCTGTGGTGGTGACCCCATATAATTTGCCTCCAGACTATGTATGAAGAAGGGATTTATATTTTTGATTGTGTTAGTGCTGGGGCCTATGAATCCAAAGGGGAAGATAGATGTGTACTTGCAGCCATTGATAGTAGAGTTGAAAAGTCTTTGGGGGTGTTGGAGTTCAAACTAATGATATTTTTAAACTACATAATTTTCAGATGTGCGCTGCCCTCATTTGGACCATAATTGACTTTCCAGCATATTCTATGATGTTTGGGTAGAGTATACCTGATATGTTGGCATATCCACATTATATGGAAGATTCTGATACTTTTAGATTAATTAAGAGTGGAAAACATTCGTGGTTCAACAACCATCAGAAGTTTTTGCCCATTAATCATCTATATCGACATAATATCGAAGACTTCCTTAAGAATAGAAAGGTTACTAAACAATTCCTGGATGTTAGATATGAGGATGGTATTCTGTAGGAATTGAATAACGGAGGCTTGAGGAAGGTGATTGATGTTGATGTTGAGGTTGTGAATACAACTATATCTAAGACTTATGGGTAGAATAAGAGAAGTATTTTCTCAAATTTGCCCTACTAGTGTGATCACTTGCTCAGGCACAATCTTGATATTATGCATATCGAAAAGAATGTGTTTGACAATATTTTCAATATAGAGTTTAACATTCCAGGGAAAACTAAGGATACTTACAAGTCAAGAGATAAGTTGTATAAATATTATTGTTGTCCTCAATTTGCAAAAAATCTTGTCGCCAATAAATACCCTGATGTGCCCTTTGTTCTGAATAAATCACAAAAGAAGGTTGTGTTGGAGTGGGTAAAAAAACTTTCAGATGGGTATGCTTCTAATTTTGGGAGATGTGTAGATGCCAACAAATTTAAGATGTTTGGCATGAAGAGTCATGATTGTCATGTATTAATTCAAAGGTTATTATCAATTTCTTTTCGAGAATTCCTGCCTAATAGAATATTGGAGCCGATAACTGAGCTTTCTTTATTCTTCAAGCAACTAACTTTTTCATTGACTGATGAGGAGTCGAGGAATCTAGATGAACAAATTCCTGTTATCTTATGCAATCTTGAAAAAATATTTCCTCCTTGTTTTTTTTGACTCAATGGAACATCTTTCAGTACACTTGGCTTATGAAGCTAAGATTACTGGTTCAGTCCATTATCATTAGATGTATCCTCCAAAAAGGAATATTAATTCACTAAACCAATTCTTTTTCTATATATATATATATATATATGCACAAAAATGACTTGTAAATTTTAATAATCTTTTTTAGATACTTGAAGAAAATAAAGCATACAATAATGAATAAGGCTCAAGTTGATTGTTCTATATCAATTGGTTATATTATGGATAAGGCTGCAAAATTCACATCATTCTATTTCAAAGAAGAAGATCCAACTCTTCCACTTAAGGAAAAGTGGAATGAAGTTTATCTTTATGACAATATGGATAATGATATGTTTGAAATTTTCAAGCCTCCAGATAAAGCACTTGGTGCTAAAGGGAAAAGGTATCTAGTAGTCTATGAATATACTGTAGCTCATCTATATGTCCCAATGAATTTTCCATAGGTTCAACCTTTCATTGAGTAAGTATTTCCTAATAGTCAAATGACATCTATTATGCATTAGAATTTATTATTTCCTATCAATGTATTAATAATTTTTAATTTCTTTTTTTAGTGATTTTGTTACAGATATAGGCAAAGAGTTTCCCAACATGAATGAAAAAGTAATCAATATCGTAGCTGAGAATGAATTTCCATCATTTTTTGAAAAATACGTATGTTTACTTATAATGAAAATAACAAAATAATTGTATTGTTCTAATAAAAATTTATAATTGTAATCTAAACAATCTACTTAATTTTGATTATAGGTTCTTAAGTGTGCAAATAAAATTTCCAATCATTATCTTCGAAGTATAGCATGAGATCCCCTAAAAGAGGTTAAAACGTACAATGGTTATTGTGTGAATGATTTTAAATTTCACACTAAATCATATGGTATCTATCGAGCAATAGACAATACGGGGATATGCATTAAAGGATCCATATACAATGCAACCGAATATGACTATTTTGGGACTCTGGTCGAAGTGATCGAGTTAGAATTTGAAGCCCTATCGGTTAAAAAAAACTATGTTATTCAAATATGAATGGTTTGATCCAACACCACATGTTGCTATTGTTGTCCATCATTGAAATAACCTTGTCGATATCCATGATAAAAAATAATTCAACAAGTATGAACATTTTGTTTTAGCAGTACAAGCATCACATATTTATTATTGTGAATATCTGGGTCGGACCGGTCCTAGAAATGATTAAGAAGTTATGTGCAAGATCAAAGAAAATGCTCAAATTGACATCCTCGCATCACCAAGTACTGATTTCATAGAACCAACTTTTCAAAATGATGACAATGATGTTATTATCAAAGCTATGGTGGGGGACAAAGATATCCTTTTAGTCGCATCTTCTGAGATGGATACAAGTGGCGATGTAGATGTTGATGAAAATTTAATTGATTATGAAGAAGAAACAAGTGATGAAAATGAGTTTGAAAATGATGTTACTACATCTGAAGAAGAAGACGAACCATATTTGGATGATTTTGATGAGAATGAGTTGACTGTGAGTTTTATGTTATTTTAATTGTTATTCATTTTTGTTTATTTTCATTGCCTTATGTGTTTTTTACAGGTATGACACATGGAAGAGGTAGAGGTAGCATGTTGCAAGATCGTACGAGTTATGGTATAGGCAGCATGGCCTCAGGTATGCCTGAAATAGCTAGAGGATCCTGGGTGTATGAGATGCCAGAGCAGACAGAAAGGGTTATGAATGTACCGCAGCAACATCATTAGTTGACTGATCCACATAATGGTCATTAGATTTTGATGAATGATCAAGAGACATGGGAGGGAGAGGATGGAAAGGATGGAGATGTTGGAGAGTCTTCCTTATAGCACCCTACAGACGAGACTCTCCCTATTGCTCATTTTGATCCAACAATTGATAATCTGTAAGATATAAAACTTAACAAATGATTTATCCATTTATTAATTTATTTCTTACTTACTAATAATTTTTTTATTATAGGATAAAGTTAGAGTTATATGGTTCCATTTCTAGGGTTTTGAGGATAATTTTCAAGAAGTCCTTTAAACCTAATGGACATAATTGGAAGTCACTCACACATAGAGACCAATTGATGATTTAGAGAGAATTTACGGTAAATATTACTACCTGAGAATTTTAACATCTTTTATTTATTCTTTTGTTCACTGATTAAAAATTATTTATTTATAATTTCAGAAAGTTTACAAGTGGACACAACCAAAGGAGTTGGTCAGAAGTGTGTTCTACAAACATGCTGCTAGTTGATATAAAGACACCATGTACGAGATCAAAGATAAATGACTGAAGAAGAAAATAAAAGATTCGAATGTCCTGGATCATATTTTTGAGAAGTGGTGGAGCAGATGAGAAGATCCAGATTATAGGAAGAGGTGTGATAAATAGAGCGGAAATCATCATTTAGGGTGGGCTGGGAAGGGTAGTGGCATGTCTACACACACTTGTAGATCTTGCTCTATGCGTGAGCATGAACGAGCATTGGTATTATTTCTAATTTATACTTTTTATGTTGATTACTTTGTGAATTGTGTTCGATCATGCTTGAATTTCATTTCTCATAAGGAATTTTTTTTTTCAATATAATTAAAGTATGTAATGTGTGTAATTATAGACATGCAAGGAGGATCAGAAGCCCAGTACTCCTTGCTTATTCAGATACAAGTACACGAAGGCTCATGATTATCAGACTATGTTGATCAGAGATCTCGTGCAGCAAATGTAAGTTTAGATAAAAAAAATTAATTTTTCTTTTTTTTTGTTTGATTATAAATTGAAATACTTTTCATACTTTTTTATTTGGTGAGATATGAGGAATTGTTAGCTGCCGCGACTCAAGCATATTCATAGTCTACTTTAGGTTCATGTGATGGTGCAATAGGTAATTCTCATTCATCGGCTTCACTAATTGATATGAATTAGATTTGGTATGCGGCTCTTGATGGCAAGGAGAAGATGCCCATCATTGACATCAGTTTGTCAACATCATCATTCTACTCGCATAGACGACCAGACTATGAAGCTGAATTTTTAGGACAGTTTTGAATTTGGTCTAGAAGATGAAGGATGAGATGTGAAATTCGATACAGTTTTAGTTGGCCGATACTGAGTGACGCGTGATTGACTATGAGGATGATAAGGATGAGTTGTGTCTGTATTTTGACTGGCTTACACAGAAGTTTCAGGAGGGAGGACTACAGTTCAACCCTGATGATCAACCTAGGATTGTTCGACATAATACTCCAGCTACAACATCTACTCTTTTACCTACAGCAGCACCTGTAGCAACCACATTAGGACTAACAATAGCTGATAGCTCTACCCCAGTACCCGACATCTCACCGTGTGGACCAAAAATATCACAGCATGACGATTATGAAACTAGGTTGGATGATTGAGTGTATTACACAATTTTTTTTCAATTCCTTAAACTTTGATTTTTTGATTTTAATTATTTATTTTATTTTGATGTTCTTAATATATAAATGTAGTATATATAGTTGTTTTCTTGAGTTATTTGGATTTTTATTTTGTTGTTTTATCTTTAAATGTTTTTTCATGTATTGAATCAAAACTAGAAGCAAAATCATTGTTTTTTTGTGTTTTTTCTGTTTCATTTTCTGCAACAGCTATAGAATTACTATTAAAAAAAATTGGTTAGTAATTACAAACCGAATTGTGACCAACACGACCAAAATTTTTTATTATCGATGGTCGGTAAAAGGTCACCAAATGATCGGTAATCATTTTGGAGATCAATTACCGACCAATGATTTTAAAAGATTTTGGTTGGTTTTTTGTCGCAAATTTTTTAGGCTTTACTAACCATTTTTGACCATGTACCGACCAAATTATTTTGCTCGGAAAGTAGTTGTCATTTAGTCGGAAATTATTTGTCATTAAATGGTCTCTAAATGGTCTATAATTAACGACCATTTAGAGACTATTTACCGACCTAATTTTTTTTGTCGGAAAATAGTTGGAATATAGTCGGTAATTATTTTTCAGTGATTAGTCTATAAATGGTCGTTAATTACCGACCATTTGAAGATCATGTATCAAAATTATTTATTCAGCCGGTAAATTGTCGGAATTTAGTTGGTAAATCATCGTCGTTAGAGGATCGATAAATGGTCAGTAAATTACCGACCAACTGTTTTTTCGTTTTTAAAAAATTTAGCAACGAGCAAAATTGCGACTAATTTTTTTGGTCGGTAAATGGTCGCTAATTAGTTTATCGACCAAAAAACACCTAATTACCGACAAAATATTTGGTCGATAATATGGTGATTTTTAGTAGTGAATCTAAAATTAAATGGCTTATGGAAGGAGATAAAAATATAAAATTCTTTCAAAAAATAACAAAGATAAAAAATCAAAAACATATAATAAACGATATAAAGAATGATAAATGGGAATGGGATAACAAAGAAACAGATATACAAAAACACTTTGTGTGTTTCTTTGAAAATCAGATATGTGAAAAAAGTAATCACACATGATATTCACTCATACAAAACAAAGAAAATAAAATCACCTTAGAAGATGATAGAATGCTAATGAAGTTTCCGGAAGAAGAAGAGCTAAAAATGACAGTAATCAACATGAACAAACATAGCGCACCAGGTTCAGATGGATGGAATAATAGCTTCTTTCAAAAATGCTGGCCCATAATAAAAAAGGATCTTCTGAATTCTTTAGTATTTATATTTTGTGGTTAAGGCATAGGAAAGAAATGGGGGAGCTTTTATATGATCCTTCTTCCTAAAATGGAGAATCCCCAGAAAGGGGAGGATTATAGACCTATTAGTTTGTGTAACTCATTCTATAAAATTTTAGCTAAGATTTTACAAAATAGATTAGCTCAAATGCTACCCAAAATAATTTCAATAAAACAGACATGTTTCATGAAAAATAGATTAATTATGAAAAACATATCTTTAGCCAAAGAAATGATTAATGACGTAGGAAAGAAAACAATGGATCATAATGTACTGATTAAATTAGATCTATCTAAAGCTTTTGATAGGGTGGAATGGGACATGCTTTGTTTTACTATGAGAAAAATGGGTTTCACAAAAGCCTGGATAAATTTGATATACAGTTGTGTATCTAGCACATGGGTTAGAATTCTCATTAACGAAAAGATTGGAGAGGAGATGAAACAAGTTAGAGGGCTGAGGCAGAGAGAACAACTCTCACCTTCACTCTTTAATATTTACTTAGAACTCATCATAGTTAATATAAATTACAAAATGAGTAAGGGTTGGATAGGAATCATTAGTCAATCAAAAAACTAACTAATAGTGGGTTGCTTGGCATATGCAGATGATATTATTATTTTCACCAATGGAAGTAGTAAATCATTACACGACCTTATGGATATTTTAAGATGCATAGAAGAGGAAACGAGTTAGAAATTAAATAAAAGAAAATGTCAATACATGGTAGTTGCTAAAGCTCCAACTTCTCTGAATCGTAGAATTGAAAACATTACAGGATTCTCCCATAAAAAAGGATAAATGATATACTTGGGCTGCCCAATCTATGAAGGCAGACTCAAGATGGAATATCTAGATTTCTTAATGGATAAATTAAAAAAGAAGATTGTGGGTTGGAAAGAAGAAATAGTAAATATAGGGGGAAGAATAACTTTAATAAATCATGTGCTACAAAGCACGTTAATGCATAATTTAATGATATTTAAACCCCCCAAAAAACTAATAAAAAGTATAGAAAAAGAACTTTGTAATATCTTGTGGGGTAAGAAAGAAGGTAAATATAAAATTCACTGGAAGAAATGGAATGACTTAGGTCATCTAGTTCAAGAGGTAGGATTGGGATTTCACCAACCTCAATGAACTAGCTAGGGCATGGGCATACAAAAGATGGTGTAGGCTAAAAGAAAATGATAGTCTATGGGCAGAATTCATGAGATCAAAATATTGCATTGAAGACAACCCCAATAAAGAAAAGAATAGGAGCAAGAAATCACAAGTTTGGGTTCAAATGCTCAAACAAAGGGAGTAGTTGAAAAATATGCTAAACATACCAAAAGTGAATGGAAATGGATGCCCAATGCGGATGGAACCTTTTTGCTTAAATCTATTAAAAATTTAGTGAGGAAAAAGAAAGAAGCACAAAAGTTATTTAAATGGGCTTAGGATAATGAGAATCCACAGAAAATCAAGACATTTATGTGGAAAGCCATCTCTGACATCATTCCATTAGACACTAATGTAAAGAAAAAAGGTATCCAATTATCCTCCCAATGCGAATGTTGCCTGATAGAAATAGAATCTTCGGATCATCTTTTTTCACAAGGTAGAATCACATAAATAAATTTGGAAAAGATTAGAAAAAAAATGCAAATCAAGTATAAAAATTTATTATTTAATAGATAGACTCCGAAAATGGAATAACACACGTACATCTAACAGCTCCAAAAAATGGATTAAAAATAATAGTCCTCATATTATTATATGTGCATCTGGAAAGCCAGAAATAACAGCAAGTTTGAGGGCCATAGCATGAACATAGAAGATATTTGGACAGACATAAAGGAGGAGACTAGAAAGATTTCAGAATCTAGCCACGTAAAAATCCAGAAAATGGAGATAGAAAGGGATATACTAAGCTTCTAGAAGCTAAAAGTTTAGAAATCAAAACAATTCAAAACAATAAGCATTAAATGGAAAACCCCCTCGAAAGAAAGGTTGGCCCCGAACACTGATGGAAGCTTCGAAAAAGATATGGGAGCAGCATGGGGGGGGGGGGGGGGGTGTCATTAGAAATTCTGAAGGAAAGCTAATTCTAGCTTTCACAAGGAAGTATAAAGCATCATTGACACTACATGCAAAGGTATTAGCACTTAGAGATGGATTGAGAATATGTGAAGAAAGAAGAATAAAAAATATAGATATTCTGTTTGACTCTAAGATAGTGATATACTTAGTTGAAAAAACTATTAATGTGGAGATATGAGAAGGAAGTAGAAGAAATAATGCACAAAATTAAATCAATAAATTATACTATAAAACACATATTTAGAGAGGCAAATGCACTAGCTGATAGACTAGCGAGAGATGGGAGGATAAGTGGTTCACAAGAATATGGGGAAGAGAACCTCTCAGCCAAATATTTAGGTATTGCAAGGATTAATAGTAAATAATTCCCTTACATCAAAAAAATTAAAAACATAACAGGATGGGTGTAGATTAGAAGCACATGCAGATAGGGTAAAAGATGTTCGATAGGAACAAGTGAAAAAAAAGAGGAGGTAAGTAGTTATTATGCATGTATGTGCTTTTGGTTTTTTTTGAACATGCAGGTACCCAAAATTTAGAGCAGACAAGATAGGAGTCACCCTAGTCCTATGGGGTGACTACATAATGTGAATACATAATGGAAATGCAGAAAATAAGCTCTGCCCTATGACATTGATAGGCACCCCAGGGTCACTACACAGTGGACCTAAAGGGTTACACAATAAGGAGAGGTCTAATTCAATCTAAATGGTTTTTGTGCTTGTTACTTTTTAAAATGCTGAAGGGTCTGTGAGTTGTATGGGTAATCATTTGAGGTATGAAGGTAGGCTCCTCCTATGCTAAGCAGTAGAGGCTTGCTGATGATATGTTTTATTATAGTATGCACGCATGATGTGGGGTGTTTTTGCTGGCATTGAAGTAAATAGGTTGCTAGAAAGATAGTGGATTAAAGTATAGCAGAAGATAATTAAAGGCAGAGCATAGTTGTTCAATAAAAAGGGAGGGAGAAGACTATTGTCTAGAGTTTCTTATTTTGTTTTGTTTTCTTTTATGCTAATGAGTCATTTAAGGGTAAGGGGTACAAGGGAAATTGGGTAGAATTATTAGATGAGCTATGTATGAAAATAGGAAGGTATGGAAGTTCATTTTTGTAGGCAGAATAGGAGGTACAAGAAGAGGGAGTAGAGATAAAGTATAAATTATAGAAGATAAAGTAGTCATGCTTGTAAGCAGAAACTACATCACCCAAGGGGGAGCATAAAGGACATAACAAATAATGGCAAATGATAGGTAGAAAAAAAAAGGAATAACAGAAAGAGAAGACAAGCTAAATAGGAAATGTAACATTAGAAGGAGTAGTAAACAACAAAGAGGTAGGAGTAGTATAGATAAAAGGAAGAAATAATCATCCTGCCAGAGCTTAAACCATAAGGGGATCACTATTTTTGAGCCACAAAACTAAGCACTGAATGGAGGCAAAATAGGCAAACAAAGTACAAATATTGGTAGCTTGCAAGAATGATCGAGGGCGGTACTGAAGCCTTCAATTTCTTACCCCAAAAAACCTGTCAAAGTAAATAAGGCCTAGAGTATTAATTGACATGCTGGCAATGCTTTATCTTTATATTTTAGTGCTAAGCTCAGTTGTAAGAGGGTAAAGGGTAATATATTATAGCTTGTATTAAAGGTATTCCTCCACCAAAAGAGAGGGTTATATATTAATTAAACAAAACTGAAAAAAAAAGAATAAGAAGAATAAATATAATAAGAAGAATAAGAAGATTAAGAAAAATAAGAAGAATAAAAGAATAAAAAGAATAAAAAGAATAAGAAAATTAAGAAGAATAAGAAAAATAAGAAGAATAAAAAGAATAAAAAGAATAAAAAGAATATGAAGAATAAAAAGAAAAAGTTGAATAAGAAGAATAAAAAGAATACTTAGAATAAGAAGAATTAGAAGAATTATAAGAATAAATAGAATAAGAAGAATTATAAACTTAGAAGAATGATAAGAATAAGAAGAATAAAAAGAATAAGAGGAATAAGAAAATTAAAAAGAAAAAGAAGAATAAGAAGAATAAGACGAATAAGAAGAATAAAAAAATTAAGAAGAATAAAAAAATTAAGAAGAATAAAAAGATTAAGAAGAATTATAATAATAATATATAATAATAATAATAATAAGAAAAATAAGAAGAATAACAAGAATAACAAGAATAATAAGAATTAGAAGAATAAGAATAATAAGAAGAAAAAGAAGAATAAGAAGAATAAGAAGAATAAGAAGAATAAGAAAAAGAATAATAATAATAATAATAAGTATAATAAAAATTAGAAGAATTAGATGAATAAGTAGAATAAGAAGAATTAAAATACTTAAAAGAATAAGAAGAAAAAGAAGAATAAGAAAATAAGAAGAATAAAAAAATAAGAAAAATAAAAAGAATATGAACTATAAGAAGAATACGAAGAATAATAAGAATAAGAAGAATAAAAAGAATAAAAAGAATAAAAAGAATAAGAAGAATAAGAAGAATAAGAAGATTAATAAGATTAAGAAGAATAAAAAGAATAATAAGAATAAGAATAATAAAAATTATAACCCGAATAACAAGACTAACAAGAATAATAAGAAAAAGAACAATAAGAAGAAATAGAAGAATAAAGATAATGAGAAAAATAAGAAAAATAATAATGAGAATTAGAAGAATAAGAAGAATAAAAAAAATAAAAAGAATAAGAAGAATAAGAAGAATAAGAAGGATAAGATGAATAAGATGAATAACAAGAATAAGAAGAATAAAAAGAATAAGAAGAATAAGCAGAATAAAACTTAGAAGATAAGAAAAATAAGAAGAAAAAGAAGAATAAGAAAAATACAAATAATAAGAAGAAAAAGAAGGATAAGAAATATAAGAAGAATAAGAAGAATATGGAGAATAAGAAAAATAAGAAGAATAATAACAATAAGAAGAATAAGAATTATAAGAAGAATAAGAATTATAAGAAGAATAAGAATAAGAATTATAAGAAGAATAAGAACACGAATAATAAGAATAATAAGGAGAATAAGGAGAATAAGAAGAATAAGAAAAATAAAAAGAATAATAAGAATAATAAGAATAATAAGAATAAAAATAATAAAAATAATAAAAAGAATAAAAGAAATAAAAAGAATATGTAGAATAAGCAAAATAAGAAAAAATAGAAGAATAAGAAGAATATGAAGAATACGAATAATTATAAAAATAAAAAGGATAAGAAGAATAAAAAGAATAAAAAGAATAATAAGAATAAAAAGAATAATAAAAATTAGTAGATTAAAAAAGCTTCATATTATTATTTTAAACAATACAGAACAATGAATAAATATAAATCTCAGAAAAATGAACGAAGAAATCATCTCAGTAGTATATGCAAAAAATTCAAGGGAAGTGAGGAAGTCTTTTCGGAAAGACATGGAGGAACTAGAGAGGAGAAAAAAGCCATGGATTTTTGAATCAGACTTCAACTTAATCAGAAATAGCATTGAAAAGAAGGAAGGGAAGGCTCCTAATAGAAAGGCTATTATACAATTTAATTTGATGATAACTAAAACAAACTTAAGGGAAGTAAATTTTTTAGGCTCGAAATACACTTTGTGTAATAATAGGAAGAAGAAAGGGATTATATGGTCAAGACTAGAAAGGTTATTATATAATGTTAAATGGGTAGAGAAGTATGGAGCCATAAGCACTAAGCATCTTAATAGAACTTGCTCTGACCATAGCCCCTTGTTCATTACAATAGAAAAATCAAATGACATAAAAGGAAGATTCAACTTCCAAAATATGTGGAGTCTGCATGAGGACTATAATGATATAGTCAAAATAGAATGTGAACAAGATACCATAGGTAATCCTGTTCAAGTGTTTAATCAAAAGCTGAGATGGCTTAAAACTTCACATTGAAGAATTATAAAACATTGCACAAGCAGATCTCAGACTAAAACTTCACATGGAAGAATTATACTGGAAGCAGAAAACCAGAATAAAGTGATTAATTGAGGGACATAAAAACACTAAATTTATTCAAACAATGGTGAAAATAAAACATCTAAAGCAAATAATTAAAGGAGTCAGAAATGAAAAAAATGGATGACTAGTAAATAACAAAGATTTAAATAGGCACTTTAAAGAATACTTTAAAGGACAACTGGGTATGGACGACTCTCACAATGGAAATAGATTGATAAGCAATATAAGGATAATTATAGAAGAGGATAATAGAAACCTCATACTTTTCCCAAAGGAGGAAGAGATAAAGCAAGCTATAATTAGCATGAACAAAATAGTGTGGTAGGTCCAGACAGGTGGAATAATGCCATTTATCAGGTAAGTTGGGATATCATAAAGAAGGATCTCACGAAAGCCAACGAATGGATATTTTGTGGGGCAGAGTTAGGAAAGTCATGGGTTTATTCACACATAATCCTTATACCAAAAATGAAGAATCCTCAGAAGGTTAATGACTATAGACTGATTAGTCTATGTAATCCAATCTATAAAATTCTGACAAAAATCTTACAAAATAGGATGGTATCGATATTACCTAAGATTATTTAAAAAGAGCAAATAGGCTTTATGAAAGATAAATTAAATTTAGAAAATATTTTTTTAGCCAAAGAACTGATAAATGACTTAGGACTAAAATCAAGAGGGCATAACATGATATTTAAACTGGACCTATCTAAAGCATTTGATAGAGTAAAATGGGATGTATTGTGTTTCATAATGAGAAAAATGAGATTCTCATAATCCTGGATAGATCTCATCTATAGGTGCATTTTGAATGTCTGGGTTAAAATATCCATAAATTGAGAGATGGGGGGAGAGTTTAAACCTATGAGAGGTTTAAGACAGGGGACCCTATCTCGCCATATTTTTTCAATATTTATTTAGAATTGGTCTTTGATAATATCAAGGAGAGAATAAGGAAAGGAAGCATATTACAATTCAAACAACCGAGGCTAACCCCCCCAGTAGCATGTTTGGCATATGCTGATGATCTAATAATGTTCACGAATTCCAGCTCCAAATCACTCAAGAACATGATGGATCTATTCCTAATAGTAGAGGATGAAACTGTGCAAATTTTCAATTCAAAAAAATGTCTATTCATGACTATGGCTAAAACCCCAAGGAATGTTAATCAAAGAATCATAAATATCACAGAATTTACACACCGAAAAGGGGAGATGGTTTACTTGGGCTGCTCAATATATGAGGGTAGGTTAGAAATTGAATATCTAGATTTTTTGCTAGACAAAATAAGAAAGAAAATTGTGGGTTGGAAGATAGAAATTTTAAACATGAGTGGGAGAGCCACATTAATAATGCATGTTTTACTAAGTACACTAATGCACAACCTTATGGTAATTCAACTACCTAAAAAAATATTTAAAAAACTAGAAGGAGAGCTAGCAAATTTTTTATGGGGAAAGAAAAAGGGGAAGAACAAATTACACTGGAAGAAATGGGAGGATGTGTGCCTACCAAAGGGGGAGGTAGGGCTAAGTATTGGAAGTCTATAGGAAATATCAAAAACATGAGCATGTAAGAAATGGTGGAGGCTTAAAGATAGAGAAAGTTTGTGAGTGGAGTTCATGAGGGGCAAATACTATATAAATAATGATACGAACAGGGAAAGGAAAAAGAGTAGGAAGTCAAATGTATGGTTACAAATGCTCAAGCAAAAAAAAGTGGTGGAAAAGCATGCTAAACTAACCAGAGGTGGCTGGAAATGGACCTTAAACCAAGGAAGGTAATTTACTTTGAAATCAGCCAAGAATGAAGTTAGACAGAAGAAAAAAGTGCATGAGTTATTTAGATGGACATGGTAGAATAATAACTTATAGAAATTGTGTATAATTATGTGGAGGGCTCTACTGAATATTATACAAACAGACACAAACATTCAGGCTAAGAGCTTAGGCTTGTCTCAAGATGTGAGGGTTGTCGGGAAAATGAGGAAACCTTGGGCCATCTTTTATCTCATAGAAATATAGATAAGGAAGTATGGGACTCGATAGAAAACTCTATGTACATGAAAAATGATAATATAAAACTTAAAGATAGAATCTATAAATGGAATAAGATAAAACCAAAAAATAACGTACAGGGATGGTTAAAAATAATATTCTACAAATAGTTATCTGGTGTATTTTGAAGGCTAGGAATCAAAGCATATATGGGGGAATAAAAATGTGTGGGATAAATATCTTAAAGGGAATTGAGAAAGAAACATGATAGATCTCAGAGGCTAACCCTATAAAAATAAAACATTATAAATTAGAATGTAATATGTCATATAAATTGGGGCTAACAACTAGGAAGGTTAAACCAGATAGAATAATTAATATTTAACTGTGAAAAACTATCAGAAAAAAAAAATGGTATTAAATACAGATGGAAGCTTTAATAGAGATATGGGATTAGTAGAAGGAGGAGGGGTGATAAGAGATGAAGAGGGAAAGTTGATATTAGCATTTACATTAAATTATAAAGTAAGCTCTGTGCTACATGCAGAGATCCTGGCCCTTAGACAGGGGCTAAAGCTATGTGAAGAAAGGAGCTTTGAAAATATTGTTATTCAAGTAGACTCAAAAATAGTAGTAGATCATTTAAATCAAAAAATAAAGAGGTGGAGATACAAGGAGGACCTGGAAGACATAGCCAATCTAATGAGATCTCAAAAAAAAAAGATATAATACATATATATAGGGAAGTGAACGAGCTGGCAGATAAATTAGCTAGAAAATGGATAAAAAAGGCAAATAAATTTTTATGAATAATAAGATTCCAGTGAGTTATAAAGGCATTATCAAATCAGATAGTAGACTTTCCAACATATTAGAATAAAGAAAGGCTAGATATAAAAGAATGACAAGTGAAAATCTAGTTACAAGGGATGTCTAAATCTCATATGTAGTAAGATGATAGAATTTTATACAATCCTATCGGTTAGATACAAGGTCGCAGATGCAATTGTTGAATATCGGGCTAAGTAAGTCAAGGTAGGCAAAAATTAATTTATACATGATTATTTCCATGTTAGTACTGTAGGGATATAGCACAGAGATACATGATGAAATGGGTTTTATTAATCAGTACAAGCAGGGATCTCAAACACATAAAATCTATTCAAATGAGGGGTAGAGACAATAGCTTTCAATTCCACTGGTCGATAGAAGAAAGTAGGGTAAGCCTCAGAGGGGACAACCATACAAAATAAGGCATAATAGTAAAATGTAGTTTCAAAAAGGTTAGAATGAGCCAAATATAAACATAGAAAGCATCCACAATGAAATCCACCGTCACCATAGTCCTGGGGGGGGGGGGGTTATAAAGAAAAGAAAGAAGCTAGGCCGGATATGTAGGACATGTTTTGTTTCCTTGTTTTTTTGTGGTTTGCTATCTTATTGGTTTAGATACGTGTCAACTAAGACAGAAGATAAAGTGGCGAAGGTGGAGATGGAGGGTTTTTGTTTTGGGGATGAATGTGTATGTTATGGATGAATTGGTGCAGTCAAGTTTGTCAAGATGACTGTGTTGACTATAATGGTAACATAGTCAGAATCTGTGATGATAAGGTAATGTGTAAGAGCCTATATTTTATTTTCAGTAATGTGTGTCTATTAAGGTGTCTATAATGTTAGTTGAGGCTACATAAAATTCAAGGAGATTCAGCCTTTTATGGCAGAATATGTATTGATTTGATGTTATACTCAAGAGTCTGTAATGTTGGTAAGTGTAGTGTATGTAAAAGTGGCTATTATGGGGCAATAAGGTGAGTCAGATATGAGGAGTGACATGATGAGCCTCAGAATAAAGCATCTCGGCATGAATAAAGGGGGAGACAAGCTAGAATACAAGCAATAGAAAGCTAGGAGGACAACACAAAATTTAA
>JAREIK010003484.1:4431629-4461629 GCA_029783825.1 Sapria himalayana
TTAAGAGTAATTAGAATAAAAAGAATAATAAAAATAATAAGAATAATATGAATAATATGAATAATAAGCATAATAAGAATAATAAGAATAATAAGAATAATAAGAATAATAAGAAGAATAAGAACAATAAGCAAATTAAGAAGAATTTTAATACTTAGAAATAAGAAGAATAAGAAAAATTAAAAGGCTAAGAATAATAATAATAATAATAATAATAATAATAATCAAAAAAAAATGAAAAAAGAAGAATTATAAGAAAAAGAAGAATAATTATAATAATTAGAATAACAATAATTATAAGAATAAGAAGAATAAGAAGAATAAGGAGAATAATAAAAATAATAAAAATGAGAAGAATAAGAAGATTAAAAAAATAAGAAAAATAAAAAGAATAAGATAAATAAGAAAAATAAGAAGAATAAAAAGATTAAGAAGAATAAGAATAATAATAACAATAAAAAATATATAAAAATAAGAAAAATAAAGACAAAAAAAAGAAAGAATATGAAGAATAAGAATAATAAGAATATTAGGAAAAATAAGAAGAATAGGAAGAAAAAAAGAATTAAAAGAATAGGAAGAATAAAAAGACATGAAACTTAAGTAGAATAAGAAGAATAAGAAGAAAAATAATAAATACAAGAATAATAAAAATATAAAAATAAGATCAATAAAAAGTATAAGAAGAATAAAAATATTTGGAAGAATAACTAGAATAAAAAAATAACAATAATATGAAGAATTAGAATAATAAAAGAAGAAGAAAATTAAGAAGAATAAGAAAGAATGAGAAGAATAAAAAGAATAAGTTGAAAGAAAGATTAAGAAAAATAAGAAGAATAAGAAAGCACAAGAAGAATATGAAAAAAAAAAGATAAAAATGAAGAAGAATAAGAAAAAAAAATAAGAAGAATAAGAAGTATAATAATAATGAAAAGAATAAAAAGAATAAGTAGACTAGGTAGATTAAGAACAATAAGAAAAATAAGAAATCAGAAGAATAGAAGAAGAACAAAAAGAATAATAAAATGAAAAAGAATAATAAAAAAAAAAGAATAAGAAAAAAAAGAAGTAAAAAATTATAATAATTAAAAAAAGAATATGAAGAATAAGAAGAATAAGAAGAATAAAGAGAATAAGAAGATAAGATGATTCAGTAGAATAAGAACAATAAGAAGAATAAAAAGAATAGCAAGAATAACAAGAATATCAATAATAACAATAATGACAAGACTATGAAGAATAAGAACAATAAGAACAAAAAGAAGAATAAGAAGAATAAAAAGAATAAGAAGAATAAGATAAATTAGAAGAAAAAGAAGAAAGAGAAGAATAAGAAGATTAAGAAGAATAAGAAGAATAAGAAGTATAAGAAAAATATAAAGAATTATATGAATAAAATAATAAAAATAAATAAAAAGAATAAAAAGAATACGAAGAATAAGATGAATAAGAAGAATGAGAAGAATGAGAAGAATAAGAAGAATAAAAAGAATGATAAGAATTAGAAGATTAAGAAAAATAAGAAGAATAAGAAGAATAATAAGAATTAGAATAATAACAAGAATAAAAAGAATTATAAGAATTAGAAGATATAGAATAATATGAATAATAAGAAGAAGAATAAGAATAAGAAGAATAAGAAAAATAAGAAGATTAAGAAGAATAAGTAGAATAAGAACAATAACAATAATAAGAATAATAAGAATAAGAAGAATAAGATGAATCAGAAGAATTAGAAGAATCAGAAGAATAAGAAGAATAAGAAGAATAAGAAGAATGAAAAAAATAAAAAGAATAACAAGATTAAGAAGAATAAGATGCATTAGAATAAGAATAAAAATAATAATAATTAAAAGAATAAGTAGAATAAAAAGAATTAGAAGACTTAAAAGAAAAAGAAGAATAAGAAGAATAGGAAGAGAAAGAAAAATAAGAAGAAAAAGAAGGATAAGATGAATAATAAGAATAAAAAAAAATAAAAAAAATAAGAATAAGAATAATAATAATAATAATAATAACAAGAAGAATAATAAAAATAATAAGAATAATAAGAATAATAAGACTAAGAAGAATAAAAATAATAAAAAGAATAAGAAGAATAAGAAGAATACGAAGAATAAACAAAATAAGAAAAAAATAAAAGACTTAGGAGATTAAGAAGAACAAAAAGAATATGAAAAATAAAAAGAATAAGAAGAATAAGAAGAATTAAAAAAAATAAGAAGAATAAGAATAATAATCATAAAAACAAGAAAAATAAAAAGAATAAGAAGAATAAGAAGAATATGAAGAATATGAAGAATAAGAAGAATAAGAAGAATAAGAAAAATAAAAAGAATAAGAAGAAGAAGAATAATAATAATAATAATAATAATAATAAGAATAATATGATTAAGTAGAAAAATAAGAATAACCTGAATAAGAAGAATAAAAAATAAAAAAAATCAGAATAATAAAAATAATAAGAAGTATAAAAACAATAAAATGAATAAGAAAAATTATAAGAATAAAAAGAATTAAAATAATAAGAAGATTAACAAGTATAAGATGATAAAGAAGAAATAATAAGAATAATAAGAATAATAAGAATATAAAGAATAAAAAGAATTAGTAGAATAATAGAAATAAAAGGATTAAGAAGAATAAGAAAAATAAGAAAAATAAGAAAAATAAGAAAAATAAGAAAAATAAGAAGATTAAGAATAATAA
This sequence comes from Sapria himalayana, assembly GCA_029783825.1. Classification (NCBI taxonomy): domain Eukaryota; kingdom Viridiplantae; phylum Streptophyta; class Magnoliopsida; order Malpighiales; family Rafflesiaceae; genus Sapria; species Sapria himalayana. The sequence goes on from JAREIK010003484.1 coordinate 4,434,342, forward strand.
AAAGAAGATTAAGAATAAAAAGAATGTGAAGAATAATAAGAATAAAAAGAATAAGAAGAATAAGAAAAAAAAAGAAAAATAAGAAAAACAAGAAAAATAAGAGGAAAAAAGAAGAATAAAAAGAATAATAGAAATAGAAGAAATGAAGAAAGAGAAAAACAAGTATAATAAGGAGAAAAATAAGAATAAGAAAAATTAGAAGAATTAGAAAAATAAGAAGAAGAAGAGGAATTAGATGAAAAAGAAGAATAAGAAAAATAAAAATAATAAAAAGACTAAGAAGAAAAAGAAGAATAGAATAATAACAATAATAAGAAGACAAATAAAAAAAATTAGCTTAATAAAAATAAGAAGAATAGGGGTAATAAGCAGAATAAGAAGAATTAGAAGAATTAGAAGAATATAAAAAATGAAGATAATGAAGAATAAAAAGTATAAGAAGAATAATACGAATAATAAGAATAATAAGAATAAGAAGAATAAGAATAATATGAAGAATAAGAATAATAAGAAGAATAAGAAGAATAAAAATAATTATTATTATTATAAGAAAAATAAGAATAAGAAAAATAAAGGAATAAGAATAATAAAATGAATAACAAGAATAACAAGAATGACATGAATAAAGAAGATTAAGAACAATAAGAATTAAAAGAAGAATAAAAAAATAAAATGAATAAAAAGAAAAATAAAAATTACAAGAATAATAAGAATAATAAGAATAAGAAGAATATAACGAAAAATAATAATTAATAATAATTATAATAATTATAAGAATAAGAATAGTAAAAATAATAAGAAGAATACGAAGAAGAATACAAATAAGAAGATTATGAAGAATAAGAAGAATAGGAAGAATAATAATAAAAAGAAGTATAAGAAAAATAAGAAGATAAAAAAGAATAAATAAAAGAAAAGATAAAGAAGAATAAGAAGAACAAGTAGAATAATAAGAATAAGAAAAATAAAAAGAATAATAAGAATAAGAAGAATAAAAATAAAAAGATGAATAAGAAGATAAGCAAAATAAGAAAAATAAGAAAAACAAGAATAATAAGAGGAATAAAAAGAAAAACAATAATGAAAATAAAAGAAGAATTAGAAGAAATAGAATAATAAAAAGAAATATAAGTATTATAATAATTAGAATAAAAAAATAAGAAAAATAAAAAGAATAAGAAGAATAAGATCAACGAAAAGAATAACATGGATAAGAAAAATAAGAAGAATAATAACGATAAAAATAATAAGAATATTAAGATGATAAAAAAGAATAATAAGAATTATAAGAATAAGAATAATAAGAACAATAAAAAGAATAACCAGAATAACACGAATTAAAAAAATAAGAAAAATATGAAGAATACGCAGAATAAGAAGAATCAGAAGAATATGAATAATATGAATAATAAGATGCATAAGAAGAAAAAGAAGAGTAAGAAGAATAAGAATAATATGAATAATAAGAAGAATAAGAATAATAAGAATAATATTAAGAATAAGAAGAATAAGAATAATATGAAGAATAAGAAGAATAAGAAGAATAAGAACAATAAGAAGTATAAGAAGAATACAAATAATAATAATAATAAGAAGAATAATAAGAATAAAAAGAATGAGAAGAATGTGAAGAATAAAAGAATTAGAAGAATAAGAAGAATAAAAAGAATATGAATAATAAAAAGAAAATTAAGATTAAAAAGAATAAGTAGAATAAGTAGAAAAAGTAGAATAATAAGAATAAGAAAGAAAAATAATAATAATAAGAAAAAAAAATAAGAAGAATACAAAGAAAAATAAGAAATTCAACTATAAGAAGAATAAGAAGTATAAAAAGAATAAAATGAATAAATAGAATAAAAAGAATTAGAAAAATAAGAACAATACAACGAATATAAATAATAATAATAATAAGAAGAAGAAGAGAAGAAGAATAATAATAATAATAATAATAATAATAATAATAATAATAATAAGAAAAATAATAAGAATATAATGAAATAAAGAATAAGCTGAAAAAGAATAATAAGAAGAATAATAAGAATAATAAGAATAAGAAAAATAGTAAGAATAAAAATAATAATAATAATAAGAAGATAAAGAAGAATTATAGAATTATTAGAATAAAAAGAATAAAATGAATTAGCATAATAAGAAGAATTAGAAGTCTTGGAATAATAAGAAGAATAAGAATAATAAGAAGAATAATAAGAATAATATTAATTATTCGAATAAGAAGAATAAAAAGAATAAGTAAAATAAAAAGAATTAGAAGTTTTAGAAGATTAAGATGAATAATAAGAATTAAAAGAATACGAAGAATATAAATAATATGAAGAATAAGAAGAGTAAGAAGAATAAAAAAAATAAGAAGAATAAAAAAAATAAGAAGAATAAGGAGAATAAGGAGAATAAGAAAAATAAAAAGAAAAAATAATAATAAAAATAATTAGAAGAATTAAAAGAATTAGAAGAATTAGAAGAATAAGAATAATAATAATAATTACAATAAGAATAATAAGAAGAATAAAAAGAATAAGCAGAATAATAAGAATAAAAAATATAAGAAAAATAAAGAGAATAAGAAGAAAAATAAAATAAATAGAATAAGAAGAATAAGAAACAAAATAAGAATAATAAGAATAAGAAGAATACGAAGAATACGAAGAATTAGAAGAATAAGATGAGTAAGATGAATAAGAAGAATAAAAAAAATTAAAAAAAATAATAAGAATAAGAAGATTAAGAATAATAAGAATAGGAAGAATAAGAAGAATAAATAGTATAAGTATAAAAATAATAATTATTATTATTATAAGAATAATAAGAATAGGAAGAATAAGAAGAATAAGCAGTATAAGTAGATAAATAATAATTATTATTATTATAAGAATAAAAATAATATGAAGAATAAGTAGAATTTTTAAAATAAAAAGAATATGATGAATAAAAAGAATAATAAGAATAAAAATAATAAGAATAGAGGTATCATATAGGTCATGTCGTGTTGGGCCAGCCCAGTTTTAGGCTGCTCAACCATTCTTTCGTGTTGGGCTATGAACATCATGGTTACTGTACTATGACGTTCCTGGCCCAGCATAGTTTCTTCAGGTTAGGCTCGGTACGGCATGCTGGCAATGCCGCTTTTTTACCATGCCGAGTCAGGCCCATACTGGCCGGTTTAAAAAAATAATTTTTTTGTTTATAATATTTATGTAATTGTAAATTATAAATTAGATGATGTTTAAAAATATTAAAATTGTAAATTGAATAATTTTGAATAGTTATAAAGTTTATTTTTTTATGATAATTTTTTAATTATGTTTTAATTAGATTAATAGATTTAGATTATGATTTATCATAATTAAATCTTATAATTTTTAATGAAATTCTTAAACACAAAAATAAATAAACACCAAATTTCTTTAACAAAAATTACAAAGTCACAAAGTCAAACCAAATACTCAAACCAAAGCAAATCACAATGTAAATAAAAATGAGTAGAAAACATAGAAATCAAAAATTAAAATCAAGCATAACTCAAAACTCATAAGCATTAGCATAACTATAATATAAGTGTCGATGTCGGCATATCGCAATCCAATAATCATCAACTGTGAGGCATCAAGTGGCAACCTCATCAATCGTTCATTGACCTATCATTATCATTTTCAACATCAACATCAAAATAACTATCATATGGATCATCATCAGTAATCAACTCCTTAGCTTTTGCCGTAGACCATGTCGTAGCATGATACTAGATGTTAAACCTCGAATCCTTCCAATCATTCATGCATGCTAAAGTATCATCAATATTAATACTTAATCTTGATCTCCTATCCAAAGTCATATTCTAGATACCAGAGGAGTTAGTAGATCCCTCCTCAGCTTTTTCTGTTGATGCTGAATCTGATGCTATCCTTGACACTAGAAGAGTCAGTAAATCACATGTCATCTTAGATAGCACAGGAAAGGCAGACTCATATGATTTCTACCAATATAATATATCAAAATTCTTAGTATCATAATATGATAGGATTTAGTAGTAATTAATATCTAAGTACTGAGAAAGCTTGCTCCTATTCAAAGGTTCACCCTATCCTTTCTCCATCACTGCCTGAATGTAAAAATCATCTCCAAAAATAGTATCCATGTTCATACTCCAAGTCTCACTACCACCACCACCATGCCTAGTATCATAGTATATGAAAAGGGCAGTCAACTTCTCATGAATGAACCATTCAAGTAGGTCATTTAGCTTCATGCATGAGGAAATATAACTCAAAATATTATCTACCCCTTCTACCTTAACTCTAGGGTCAATGCATGCAGCGAGACAATAAAGAGATGGAATGGTGGACCAATGCTTTAAGTACTTGTTTTCTATCTTTATAACCATATGGCTATGTGTCGGGCCAGCTCGATACTTCTTAAACATGCTACTAATGTTGCATATGCACCTGAGTTGAGTGGTGTCAACCGGGCCGGCCTGGCCCGGCCCGGCACGAGGCACGGCATGGTTCGACCGTGCCGAGGCCGGCTCGGCACAGGAATATCCAGTGCCCGGGTAAGGCACAACATGTGTTGTGCCGTGCCGAGGCCAACCAGGCCTCGTGTCGTGCCTAACCTGGCATGGTTCAGTGACTCGTGGCACGGCCCGTAGGCATGGTCGGGGTCACCGTTCACACCTAGCCCGGCGTATCGCACCCGTAGGCCCGCACCCATTGACTCGCAAACTTGGCTTCCCGCACCCTCACGAGTCATGGGTCATGGGTGGGTTCACTGTGACTCGGGACACTCGGGCCAATGCCAAGCCAAGCTTCCCATTCCCGCAAAAAAGACTGCGGGTCGGGTCTGATTGGACCCGACCAACGGTCCCCCCCCCCAACCCGACCCGATTCCCCCCCCCCCCCCCCCCCAATGGGCAAAAAAACAATTTAAATTGTTGCAGTTGGATCTTGCCTCCAATGGCTAGGGGGACAGAATCCAACGGCCCTTATGAATTTGCCCCCTAAAAAATTAAAAAAAATCAAAAAAATGACTTTTAAAAAAATTATTTTCTTTAATCTATAAAATCCACCCCTCCTCTCTATAACATTTATATTTTTCATAAACATTTATTCTCTCAAATCTCACATTTTTCTCTCTCAAAAATCTTGCTCCTCTCTCTCGGGACTCAGAAAGTTGGGATTTCGTCATTTGGCTTGGCTTTTCGGGAATCTCAACTTGGGTTTTGAATTTTGAGCTAGACTATGGTGCACCATGCACGTGATTGACCTGACTGCTTTACCAGGTAATTTATTTTTAGTTTTTTTTTTACTTTCTCTCTCTCTCTCTCTAGACCTAAAATAGTAAAATTTAAAATATATCTAGTCTCTAAATAAGTGTTATGTTTAAAAAAAATCCTAAAAATGATAAATTCTAATGAAACATATTTAAATTTAGAAAATAAAAATCTTACACAAATGTTTGAGGCTGCTGAAACTTTGGTTTATCCAGTAGTCTAAACCCAAACGTCTAAAAACAAAAAACTATGAGGACTTCTGTAGTTTGGACTCATTTTAATAAAATAAAACAAAAAAAATATTAGGGGTGAGGAAGAAGAAATGGCACAGTGCAAATATTGTATGAGAATTTTAACATGTAAGAGTTCGTTTGGGACTGGGCACCTTAAGAGGCATCACAAATTATGTGCCAAAAAACATGATCCATTAGATCCTAGGAAAACCCAACTTGGCACTGCATTATTTGAGACTGGATCGAGTTCAGTCTCAAAGTTTACTCCCTTCATATACTCTAGCGAGTTGGGTAAGGACGGCATGGCCAGACTTATCACATTGATGGGTCTTCCGATCATATTTTTGGAAGATCCAAGGGTTGTGCGCATAATGCAAACATATTTTCAGCCTGCTTATCGTAGGATTTCTAGGTCCACATCTAGGAATGACATACTAAAATTGGATAAGTTAGTAAACCAAAAAATAATTAATGAATGTATGGTATATAGTGGAGTGGTGTCCATGACGTCCGATATTTAGACAAGTCACGATAAATCATTTTATGCATGTCTCACCAGCCACCATGTAGATTCTAACTAGACTATGAATGAAAAAAATTTAGGATTTTCTGAGATTCTTCATTCTCATGATGGCCCGGCCATTTTTGAGTGTATGATGAAAATCTTTAGGGAATATAAAATTCAAAATAAAATTTTTAGTATCACATTCGATAACGCATCTAATAATGGAGTAGCGATTAACATGTTTTTTAGGATTATTAGAGACACACCATTAGAATAGATTATTCATGTCAGATGCATGTGTCACGTGATTAACATGATTGTTCAAGCGGGTATGAAGGTGTGTTCCCCCGCGTTGGATAATATACGTAATGCACTAAAATATATTCGCACTCCTCGTAGACAATAAGAGTTTGGTAGTCTGTGTTTGTCTGTGAATCTTAAGAAAAAGAAATTTCAATTGGATGTGAGACATCGTTGGAATTACACGTACCTGATGTTGGAATCATTTGTTGGCTACGAACACGTGATATCTGACTATATCAATAGTAAGAGTGATGAACTTATTATTGAAGACACTTACTGGGCTTCAAAAATTTCATTTATGAAATTCCTGAATATTTTTTATGACATGAGGAACATGTATTTGTCGGTTTATATGCCCACGACTTGCATTGCACTCAGGTGCATATGCAACATTACTAGCATGTTTAGGAATTATCGAGCTAACCCGACACTTGGCCATATGGTTGTAGAGATGGAAACTAAGTACTTGAAGTACTAGTTCACCGTTCCATCTCTTTATTGTCTCGCTGCATGCATGGACCCTAGGGTTAAGATGGAAGGGGTAGAAAACACTATGACTTACATTTCCTCGTGCATGAACCTAGAAGAGCCACCTGAAAGGTTCATTCACGAGAAATTAACTGACATGTTCACATACTACAATACTAGGTATGGTAGTGGTGGTAGTGAGACTGTGATTACGGACATGGATACCTTGTCCAGAGATGATGATTTTTCCATTCACCTAGCGAGGGGAAAACATTGGGGTGGACCATCACATAGGAGCGAGCTTTCTCGGTACTTAGATACCGATTACTGCTCAATCCTATCACATTCTGATACTAAGAATCTTGATATATTACAGTGGTAGAAATCATATGAGTCCGCCTTTCCCGTACTATCTAAGATGGCACGGGATCTACTGACTCCTCCGGTGTTGAGCATAGCATTTGAGTCTGCTTTTTCTGTTGTAGTGAACGTGATTTCAGATAGGAGATCGAGATTACGTCCATATATTATTGAGGCCTTGGCTTGTTTGAAGGATTGGGAGGATTCGATGTTTTGCATCCATGATCGTGCTGGAGCTGGGACTAGGATAGGGACTGCAGCCGCATCCACTACGAAAGCAGAGGAGTTGATTGATGATGATGATGATCCATATGATATTGATCTTGATGTTGCGGCTGATGATGCTCATGATATGTCAATTGACGATTGATGATGATCGACTGCTTTTTGATTTCGATGTTTTGTTTTTTATTGATTGTATTCTTTATTTATACGTTACGTTGAAACTTTAATTTGTTTGGTTCTGACTTTCAGCATCTACTGGGTGATTAGTCATTTTTCATTTGGTTTGCTTTTGTTTTTTTTTCTTTTTAATTTTTTTAACAAAATTTTTTGATTTATTTATTTTTTTGTTTTATTTTTTCATTTAAAAATTTATAACTCTATTATTTAATTCTAATAAATTATATAATTTTATTTTAAATTATAAAAAAAAAATTTAAACTTTGTAAATTAATAAATTTTAAACAATTTTCATTTTATAAATTTATTATATTATACATTATCTATTATTTTATATATAATTTAATATATTTTATTATTAAACTAAAAATTAAAACTATAAAATTAAAAAAAAATTATAACCTGGCGCGTACGGCCTGGTTTGGCCCGTATGACCAGGTTAGGCCCGCCCGGGCTCGGCCCAGCACGACACGCCACAGCCCGCCATGCCAGCGGGCCGGGCCGGGCCCGACTTTTATAAACCGTGCCTGGCCAGGCACGGCACTTTACAGTAACCGTGTCGTGCCTGGCCCGACACGAAAGCACGATCGTGCTCTAAAAAAATGGGTCGGGTTGGCCCGATACGACCCGTTTGATACCTCTACCTGAGTCCAATACAAATCATGAGAGTATAAACCGACAAACACATGGTCATAGCATCATAAAAAATCTTTAGAAATTTTATAAATAAAATTTCATAGCCCATTCAGTGTCATCAATATAAAGTCCACCACTCTTATTATTGAGGTAGTTAAATATCACGTGTTCATATCTAACACATGGCTCCAACATCATGTACGTGTAATTCCAATGGTGTCTCACATCTAATTGAAAATTCTTCTTCTTAAAATTTTTACACAAACAGAGACTACCAAACTCTTGTTGTCTATGAGGCTTGTGAATATATTTTAGTGAGTTATGTATATTATCCAAAGTGGGGGAACACACCTTCATATCCACTTGTATAATCAAGTTAATCACTTGACACATGCATCTGACATGGAAGATCTTTCCTAATGGTATCTCTCTAATATTCCTAACAAATATTTTAATTGCTACTCCATTATTAGAAACGTTATTGAATGTGATACTAAAAATGTTATTTTGAATTTTATATTCTCTAAAGATATTCATCATACACTCAAAAATAGCTGGGTCATCATAAAGATGGAAAATCTCATAGAATCATAAAATTTTTTTATTAATAGTTTATTTAAAATCTACATAGTGGGTGGTGAGACATGCATATGATAAATAATAATTAATGAATTTTATATGCCATAAATTCATTAATTATTATTTTTTTTCTAACTTATAAAATATTTGTTTGTCGTTCTTAGATGTGAACCTAAGAATCTTATGATAAGCAAGCTAAAAATATGTCTGCATGATGCTCACTACCCTTGGATCTTTCGAAAATCTGATCGAAAGACCCATCAATGTGATAATTTTGGCCACTAAAAGATTCTGGCAATTTAGCGACGAAGTTTTCTGTCACAAAATCAAAATAATCCATTACTAAATGAATTAGCGACGGATTTGTGATGGATTTGCGATGGAAAATATCTGTAAGTAAAATGCTCCTCGCTAAACTTAGTGATGGGAATTTGAGTTCGTCGCTATATTAGTGATGGATTTAAATTTCCCATCGCTAAGTTTAGTGACGTAATCTAATTTTCCTTCGCAAATTTTTACGATGGATTTAAATTTTTCATTGCTATTATAGTGACAAAAAATTTGAATCCCATCGCTTAATTTAGAGACAGATTGAAAATTTCTATCACTATTTTAGAGACTGGTTGTTTCCTTCCATCACTAATTTTATTTCTTTTACACTTATTGATTCATTTTAGCGAAGGAATTTTCCGTCACTAAAATCCATTTTTATTTAAATTTTTTTTATATTATTTAAAAAATTATTGCAATATATTTAATTTTTAAATAATTAGAAACCATAATAATAATAAGAACACATTCATTGAAAAAACAAATATTAAGTTAGTATATTGTTGAAAATAAAAGCAATACAAATAACTTACATTTATTATGTTGCAACAATTTAAAAAACTATTAACATAATAACTAGTTCATATAATCGTCTAAAAAAACTAGCTCATAATCTAAAGATCATAATCACGACCTAGAGATGGTTATGGGGGTTTAGAAGCTAGATTGGTAGGATCTGTATGATGGGCATTAGGTTGAGACTATGCGTTAAACATACGTTCAAAGTGCTCCATATTTCGTTGAAATTGCTATTCTAATTGCTCTTTATAAATATCACATCTTCATTCATTTTGAGTTGAAGTTCTTGAACTTCTACTCTCACCCTCTGCCCAACCACTTCATTCACATGTGTGAAATGTTCATCTGATGTAAAATCATAGCGTGAAGTGGTAGAGGAATAATTGAAAGTCTAGGGGTAAAATGCAAACACATGAGAGCCAATGCCATACACTCACCTATTTTTCTCACCTCCAACTGCTTGTAGATATAATTGACTCATCCTAACCTTCATAGGCTCCGTTAAATCCTCCTCAGACTGAGAAGTAGAGGCAACCATGATTTCCATTGCATCTTATATTTAAGTCATTATAAATTTAATAATTATTTAAGAATAATTGTTGAGTAATTTTAATAAAGCAAAATTTAAATCTTACATTAATGTCCTTAGATCTTTTGTCAATGAAGGTACTATCTTTTTTGGTGTGCATCTTCTTGAACACTTCAAAAGGCATGGGGAGGCATTTCAATTCCTTTTCCTATAAAAATTAATTATCAAATTAATTAGTTCAAATAAGATGACGAGGAAATGTTATTTAAAAAAATATTCTTAAAATTCTTACCAAATCAATACAATGTTGAATTTTGGATCTTGAGCCACCTGTATGTGTGGAAAGACCGGTGCCATGTCCTTCCTTTTCTGTACGGTGATTTTTAGCAGCTTGTTCATGTTTCCTTTTATATTTAGGAGTATTCCAATGGTGCTGCCAACTTTCCCATACATCTTCTGGTATATTATCTTCCTTTTTCCCTTTGATTCGCATCTTGCACAACAAATCCCCATGTCACTTTCCTACCCCCATATAAAACATTCTCTTGACTAATGTATCATTTGAATCTTCCCAGTTATGTGCTTTTTGAAAAAATATATATATATTTCAACAAATAAAAATGCATAACCATATACAGTACTAGTAGCACAATGTGATTTCGAAATAACACAATATTAACAAGTTTGAATGATCTTAAACCATCTTTTCTTTTGTATGCGACACACAAAAAAAATGACAAGGGGCTTAAAATGTTGAAATATAAAGATGTAGTTACTTTTATTGCTACTAAAATCATTTTCGCTCTAATCTTAAACCAATATATCAAAAAATAATCTATTATTTTAACTTTATGAGCAATAACATCATCATGTATCATAACTTTCAAATGGAGAGTAGAATAATAAATGGGAGCAATATGTTTTGTTTCATGTTAATACCCCACTGTAACTAGTCTAAAAAAAATAAAAAAAAGGAGCAAATTCAAATGAGATACTACACAATCATACCAAATATTTATAGAATCTCTTTTCTAACACTTATGCGATCTTATTAAGCACAACACAAGTTCACATCCTTAGAGCATTCAGGTTACCTTATCAAGATATGTGTATCTTTTTGCCCCTATTTATAAAAATTTTACTATTTTATATCCTTCTATTGCCTATACCACTTATTGACTTCTCAATATTTTATCAAATGAATACTACACTCGACTACTTGCTTAATATTGTATCAAATGAAACTAAAAACTATTCATTCACGTTTTAAAATGTGTATGGATTCATAGTTGTTCAAAACTAAACTTACACTGCATTATTTTAATCTTAGCTACCAAAAACCAACATAACATAGGCTACAAAAAACACAACAAAATTTCCATCATCCTCAAAAACGTACACTTTTATCACTTTAGAAAGGTGATTCAATATAAATGCAACAACTCAACAAAATAGTAGTTAGTTCACATAGATACATTAAAAGAATCATGTCAAGTGTGCAATGATAACAAGAGAACAAGTACATGTGAACTACCTTAAATTCATCCCAATAGAACTCCTTAGTGCTGGCAGGCACCAACCTCCATGTTGCACCCTCCTTTTCTAGTATATGCTTGAAAATCTTAGTAATTTCCATTGAAGCATTTGGAAAAAATCTATTCCAAAAATTACAAAAGAATAGTGAATGTTAAATCTCATATGAAAATAAATTATCTTGTATAGCTATTAACCAAAAAACAATAAGTGGCATAATAAACATTTTAAGCATATATGGTCTCCTTATCAACTATTTATATATTCTTTGTCCGGGTGGTACTACATGTGGTTGATGACATAGTTGGTGCTGATGCGGTAGAAGACTCTAGATCAGTCTTTGGGGCTGGTGGTGGTAAGTTCTTCACATTGAAGGTGGGTATCGAACATATAGCCAGTGGGGCAGTGCTTGTAGGTAGAGCAGCTGGTGCAGATAGTTCAGTTGCCCCCTGACCTACATAATTAGCTTCGCTCCTTGTTGAATGGCCACTTCTCATGCCTTAAATGAACATAATTACAAAAAATCATATTTATAATGAAAATGCCTACTATAAAGTACGTACATATGCAACAAAAAATACTAGTAATTGATACATATTAACCTGATTAGATTAAAAAAATATAATCCAATAAGCTTGAAAAGAACATATCATTAAACTTCGTATGGTTGAACATTTAACAACTTATAACCTGATTTTGAATTCAAGATATTTAATGTAATTTCATTTTGTAATCAGAACATACATATTAACCTGATTTCAACATGTAATATTAAAACAAATAAATTTGCCATTGATAAAATGGTGTAGTTTAATTTTCAGTCCATGTAGCAAAAACTTAAAATGAAATACTTTCATGCATACAACTAATTAATAAAATATAAACAATAAACTAGTCACAATAGTATCACAAAAAAAGCAATTAATCAATCAAGACAATAAATAGATGAATATATACCTTAATAATTTTGACACTGAATTGGATGCAGAATAGACAGAGAGAAGATAGTGGAAAACACAGCTCCAACAATAACTTATGTTCGGTTTTTTAGGGGAGGTTAAAACCCTATAATGTGACATTGAAACAAAATAAGTAAACAACTTGACATTGACATCGGTATTAAAAATGAATAAATTAGAACTATGAATATTTTATCATTACAATATAAAAGATTTCTTATAATTGTACTGCCTAACAATGACAATAAGCCCTACTCTTTGAGCAAAATATGTTGTTTAACCTTTTATTTTTAAAACATTTAAGCAAATAGACTATTTTGAGCAAATAAACAATTTGATAATGTTTCTTGCCTCTATAATGAGGCAGAAGATGCAAAATGAAGAACAACATACCAGCAAAATAAAATCATCAATCAGGTCAGAGTTAGACATCCATGATTCCAGTAACAACCCAAATTGGTGCTGTGATTTCCAGCAATCTTTGCAAGAAAAACACTAGACTTTTTTGAGCAAAATAGAAGAAAATGACGGTGGTGCTGCTGATGGTGGTGACTGAAGATGATGGTGATGGATGGTGGTGGAGCGATGATGATCTGCAGTGATGGGGGTAATTACATTGGATTGGAATGGCTTTGGGAATTTAGGTTGCTATCTAAAAAAATTGAAGAGAATATGGTTTTAGGTTTAGATTAAAGTGACTTAGGGGATTTCGCAAAAAATTAAAATAAAGTGACTTAGGAAAGCTCAAACTAACGAAGTAATGCATTTAAAATAAATAGGGCATTGTTTTGGTAAAAGTAATGATACCAAAGTTATATTAAAAATAAAAATATGATCTATGGCATATTGTATAATTATTTCTATTTATATTTTGTAAATAGAAATAATATGGTCTATAGAAAAATTTTACATTTTGTAATAAAGATTTTATTTTTTAGTAATACTATTCTATTTATTTTATATATGTTTTATTGTTAACATTTTCATATTTATTATATGATATAATTATTATTTTATTAATAATTGTTTCACAAATAAAAATAACTACTAACTATTATAATACATTACACAAAAGTTAGCATAAATTTGCTTCCATTCTAACAAAAATAAAGTTAGCAACCAAATTTTAAATGATTAATTCAATATAAATTATTTTTAAATTCATTTTATTAAAGTTCCATTAATTGTAAGGAAAAAATAATTATAACCATACGAAAAAAATAATATTAATATATAAACTAAAATATTTTAAAAATATTAATTAACTGAATATTTTATCATGTTATTCTTGAATCAAAGCAATATTCATAAAAATATAAATAGCTAAACATTTGCTAAATTTAGTAATGGAAATAAAATTTTGTCACTAATTTAGTGATGGAAAACAAATTTCATTGCTAAATCAGCGACAGAATTAAAATCCATCGCTATTCCCAACATTATTTTTTTGCTAAAATACTAAAAATTTCATAGCGACGAAATTGATAATCCATCGCTAATATAATGATGGAACTGATAATCCGTCACTATTTAATAGCATCCGACAACTTCTCGACTTATTTTGGTGATGAAATATTATTCATCGGTAAATTGGTTGCTAAATTAGTTTCCATTGTGAATTCGTTGCTAATTTGTAACGGATAAAATATGTCGCTAAAATTCGTTACTAAATTGGCTATTTTTTGTAGTGGGTCATAACTTCCCTACTTAATTCGTTGTGGTATATGAAGGAGGTAAACATTGAGACAAAATTGGATCCAGCCTCAAAAAATACACTGCTAAGTTGGGTTTACCTAAGATCAAATGCACCATATTTTTTGATGCATATTTCAGTATACCTCTTAAGGTGTCCTGTCTCAAATGCACTCTTACAAGTAACAATTTTATTACAATATTTGCAATGTGTCATTTCTTCTTCCTCACCCCTAACGTTTTCTTTGTTTTATTATAATAAAATGAGTCCAAACTACATAAGTCCTCCTAGTTTTTTTTTTAGATGTTTGGATTGAGACGACCGGGAAATAAAAGTTTCAATAGTCTCGGACCTTTGTGTAAAATTTTTATTTTCTAAATTTAAATTAATTTCATTAGTATTAGTTATTTTTTGATTTTTTTAGACAAGAGGATGGATTAAAGAGTAGAGAGAGAGAGAGAGAGAAAGTAAAAAATTAATTATTTTTAAATATTTATTATCATGTCAAGTTAAGAGTTTTAGTTAAATAATTAAAAAAAACAAAAATATTCATACATCAGTGTAAAGGCAAAGCACATGCACCACACCAAGATTCCAACTTCCAAAGTTGAGCCTTAGCTGCGAGTCTTGAAAAGTCGAGCCAAAATCCCGAGAGAAAGAATATTATGAGAGAATTTTGAGAGTGTGTGAGAATTTAATGTTTTTGAAAAATATAAAAATTAGAAAGAGGGGGGGGGGGGCTTTTATATAATATAATAATGAAATTTTAAAAAAAGTATTTTTTTTTTATTTTTTTATTGATTTTTGGGGTAGAATCATGTGGGCCGTCGGCTTTTATATAACACTATTTTTAACTATATATACTATAGCTATAAAAAATATAACTATAAATAATTGTATCTGCCTAAATGTATAACTAAAAAACATTATACATAACTATATATAATTAAAAACATATATTTAATATACATTTTTTATATTAGTATATAAAAATGTATTTTACTATATCTATACATATAGATAACTATATGTACGGATATATAAAATTAAATGAAAACATATGTATACCTACATGTATAAATATAAGTATAACTATATGTGTAACTATATGTATAACCACATGTAACTATATTTATAATTATTGTATAACATACAACATTATGTTTAACTATATGTGTATAACTATTTATATATATTTGTATAATTATATAAAATTCTGTATAATTAAATATAACTATATTTGTAACTATGTAAACATATATGTATACATATATGTAAATCTATATATTTCTTTATAACTTTGTATACATTTATGTATAACTACTTATAACTATTTGTATGAATACATTTATATATAACTATATGTTTAACTATATATAACTATTTATAACTATATATACTATATGCATAATAACATATAACTATAAATAATTGTATCTTACTATATGTATAACTATACAAACTTTATACGTAACTTTATTTAAATATATAATTTACGAAATATATTTAATAAACATTTTTATATATTAATATATACAAATATATTTTACTATATATATACCTATACATAACTATATGTATAAATATATAAAATTGTATGAAAAAAATATATATACCTACATGTATAAATATAAGTTTAACTATATGTGTAACTCAATGTATAACCACATGCAACTATATTTATTATTACATGTATAACAACATACAACATTAAGTTTAACTATATGTGTATAACTATATAAAACTCTATATAAATAAAGATAACTATATTTTTAACTATGTATACATATATGTAAATCTATATATTTTTTTATAACTTTGTATATATTTATGTATAACTATATATGACTACTTGTATGAATATGTGTGTGTGTCTGTGTGTGTGTGTGTGTAATTATATGTTTTACTATATATAACTATTTATAATTACATATACTATATGTATAATAACATATAATTATAAATGGGAAAATACTAATATGGTGTACTAAATTAAAATTAAATGGCAAAAGATATAATATCAACAATATGTAAGCACATAGCATGAGAGTGTCCATTGGTCAGATATAGCATGCTGTTGAAATAAGCATTGTACTCTTACCTAATCCCATCCCTTGGGCCTCAGGCTCATATATGAACTAATGTATGACAAAAGATATAATATTTCATAGGTTTGTATAGAAAAAAGTTTTTATTCTTTTATGTAATTCCTCATTCTAACATTGCATTATTTGTGTGTTTCTCTCTCCCTCTCTCATTCTTACTATGTCACTCTCTTCCTCTTTTTCTTTGTGTCACACACACTCTCTCACTTGCTATTTTCTTTCTCACTCTCCTTCTTTCTTGCTTGCTCTCTTTCTCTCTCTCTCTCTCCCTCCCTCTCTCTCTCTCTCTCTCCCTATCTCCATTTCTCTTCCTCTCACTCCCTCTCTCTCCCTCTCACTCCCCCCTCCTTCTCTCTCTCCCCCTTTCTCTCTCTCTCTCTCTCTCCCTCCCTCCCTCCTTTCTCTCTCCCTCCCTCCTTTCTCTCTCTCCCTCCCTCCCTCCTTTCTCTCTCTCCCTCCCTCCCTCCTTTCTCTCTCTCCCTCCCTCCTCTCTCTCTCTCTCTCTCTATCTCTCTCTATCTCTCTTCCTCTCCCCCTTTAAACTTTAAATTTTTTTCTTTTTTGTTTTCCTTTCTTATCCATTATTGTACCTTGCTCTCTTTATCTAATAATAGCATGATATCTATTAATTTTTATCATGCTAAAAATTACTTTATCTATTCATGTAGATTCTTGCAACGAATTGCCTCGATATTCAATATTTAATTTTTAAATATTCATCTTTAAGTAATTTTATTTAATTATTAGTATATTTTGAAATAATTGAATGTTTAATTCAAAATAATGAATGATCATTAGTATTTGTAAATAAAATAGGACAAAATGAGTTCATATCATCAGTGGATGTACAAAATGTTTATGAATAGAATTTTGAATAAATATTTTTTGAGCAGGCTTGAAACTTTCATCAATTTTGCATATAATCAATTGAGATGGATGGTTGAAGAAAAAATTAAGTGTGTATGTAATCATCGCAGGTATGAAAATATCCCTTTTTATGATGAAAACTCTATAAGATACCATTTGGCAAAATATGACATTGTACCAAATTATTCTGTTTGGATTTATCATGGGGAAAGTGTAATGGCTCTAAACATTGACTGAAATGAGGGTACTGAATCGTTTGCTTGTGGTGAATAAGCATCAAACACATACCATAGAATGGTCATGAAAGCTACTGATACTGACTACAATATGGATTACATGGATGAACAACATAATCGTGAAACTCATAAATTTTATGAAATGCTTAAAGCTGCAGATAATAAGTTGTGGCCTAGTTCTGAAACACATTCACAATTGTCACTTGTGGCTCGACTTGTGAGTATTAAGTCAGAAAATCATATGTCTGAGAAATTATTTGATCAAGTGACAGAACTAATGAAGAAGATTATTTTGGATAATAATTTGGTCCCTAACAACTTTTACTACACTAAGAAGTTACTAGGAGGAATAGGTCTACCAATGGAAAAAATTAATTATTGTTTCAATGAATGTATGTTATATTGGGGTGGTGATAGTGATTTAATTAGTTGTAAGATTTATGATCATCCTCGATTTAAGAAGGCACCTTGTGTTACAGATATGCAACAAAAATTAAAAGTTGTATTTAAGAAGATGTATTATTTTCTTTTAATTCCTCGATTGCATAGACTATATGCATCAAATGCAACAGTAAATGATATGAGGTGGCATTCTGAGCATGAGGTTGAAGAAAGGCAATATGTCATCCATCAGATTCACTTGCTTGGATGTATTTTAATCATATACATCAAGATTTTGCAGTTGAAAGTCGAAATGTGAGATTATGTCTCTGCATTACTAGATTTCATCCATTTGGGCAATCTGGACAATAGTATTCAACATGACCAATGATAATGACACGTTATAATTTGCCTTCGTGGTTGTATATGAAGGAGCATTATATGTTTTTGTCAATATTGGTTTCAGGGCCAAAAAATCCAAAAGACATGCTAGATGTTTTCTTATAGTCTCTTATTGTAGAGTTAAATCATTTGTGGGATATTGGCGTGAATGCTTATGATATCTCAAAGAAGCAAATTTTCATTATGCGAGTGGTCCTTATGTGGATGATAAGTGACTTTCCTACATATTCAATGTTGTCTGGATGGAGTACTGCAGGATGATTCACATGCCCATATTGCATGAAAAAGTCTAGTGCATTTACCCTTAAATTTAGTGGTAAATCATCGTGGTTTGATAACCATCATAAGTTTATACCTATGAATCATGCATTCCGAAGAAATAGAACTGCATTTCGAAAAAATAAAACTATGATGACAGTTGCACCAGTAGTTCGTTCAAGATGTGATATTATGACAAAGATTCAGAGTTTGGGTTTGAAGATGGTAATTGAAACGAACACTACTGGAACTAATGGACCAGTATGCAAAATATATGGCTAGAGGAAACATAGTATTTTTTGGGACTTGACCTATTGGAAGTCCAATTTAATTCGTCATAACTTGGATGTAATGCATATTGAAAAAAAATTTGTTTGACAATGTTTTCTACATTGTCCTTAATGTAGACGGAAAAACAAAAGACACTTTAAAATCAAGACAATAGCTAAATGATTACTGTCAGTATCTTGAATTGAAATTGAAAGAGACAACAGAAAAATTTTCTAAAGCTTGTTACACATTTGATAAGAAAGCAAGATGGATATTGTGTGAATGGGTAAAAATTTTGAAATTTTTTAATGGATATGTGTCAAATATTAGCAGATGTGTGGATATGAAGAATCTTATGTTATTTGGAATGAAAAGTCATGAATGTCATGTATTTATGCAGAGATTAATACCAATTACATTTCGTGAATTACTTCCTCTAAGTATCTAGAAGGTCCTTACAGAACTTAGTTTAATTTTCAAACAGCTACCTACAATCACAATTAAAATAGATGACATGGTGAGGCTGGAGAATGACATGCCACTTATTCTTTGTAAGCTTGAATGGATATTCTCACCGAGCTTTTTTGACTCAATGGAGCATTTGTCAATCCATTAGGCATATTAAGTAAGGATAGTAGGGCCCGTACAATACAGGTGGATGTATCCTTTTGAGAGATAAATACATATAATTAGCTATGTTTTATTATTTCATATATAAAGTAATATTGTAATTTAATATAATTGAAACCTAACATTATGGTTGTATGTATCTTCGTAAGTTGAAATTGAATATTAGAAACAAGGCAAAAGTTGAAGGTTCAATTTGCAATGCATATTTAGTAGAAGAAGCATCATCATTTTGTTCTTATTATTTTGTGGATCATGTCAATACAAAGAATAGAAATGTGCCTCGGAATGATGAAGGTCATGTGTTGGTAGAAGATGATTCTTTGGACAAACTATCTATCTTCAAGCACCCTAGAAGAGCATTTGGAAGAACAAAGAAAAGATGTATGATGGATGAAGATTGCAAAGCAACCCGGAGCTATATTTTACTTAATTGTGAGGAGGTTGCACCATATATTGAGTATGTATACCAAAAATAGTTGCAGATTTAATAATAGTTTAATTTTATCCTTAATAGGAATAATTAAAAATTGATATACATTTATATCTTTCTTTTTATATTTGTGTAGTATTTATGTTGAGCAGTTAAAAAATAGGAAACCAGTAATTTCCAACAATGATGTTGATTATAAACTAGAAACTGAAAATGCGAATTGGTTCAAAAATTATGCGAGAATTATTAAGTTTAAAATTTTCAATTATTTATTTTATTAGGATCTTTTATTTGTTAACATCATTTGTTTAATTTATGCCACAGGTAAATGATCCTTCAAATGGTGATTCTAATATTTTCATTCAAAATCTAAGTAAAGGCCCGTTTATATATGTGACTACCTATCCTGGGTATTTTGCCAATTGATATAAATTTCACACAATCAGGCACGGTTCTTCTAAAACAATAATGAATAGTGGTGTATGCATTAAATACTCGAGTTATAGTGTAGATGAGATTGATTATTATGGTCAACTCACATAAGTTATTGAGTTAGAGTATCCATGACTCAAAAATAATAAGAATGTATTATAAAAGTGTGAGTGGTTTGATCCTACACGAAATATGGGTACAAAGATTTATTCGGATTATAAGCTAGTGGATATTAACCATAAACATAAATATAATTGATATGAGTCATTTATTATGGTAGTTCAAGCCGCTCAAGTATATTATGGTACATATCCGAGTTTATCTCGTGATAAGAGTTATTGGTGGGTGATTTGCAAAATCAAAGTTCGATCAAATTTTGAAGTACCAACATCTCAACAAAGAAGTGCGGACTTAGCTATTGCACCGACATTCCAAGAAGATGACATAAATAATATTGAGCCTGTGCATTTAGATGAAGATCCAGAAAATTTATGTGACTCAAATGGTGGCCTAATAGAAATTAAAGATGAATAATTTCTATCTGAAGATGAGTTGGAACTTACATCGGAATCAGACAAAATGCTAGAAGATCCATTGGAGAATAATAGTGATGTCGATAATTAAATAGTTATAATTATATTATAATATTAAACTATCAAAGACTTCCTATATTTTGTTGAAATCTATTGGTGTGTTTTATTCTAAAATGTATGGTTGTTCATCATATCTCTATTATTTGTTCTATATTTTTTTTACAACAGATGGCACCTAAATGACATGGTGGACGTGGACGCAGAAATAAACCAAATTCATCTAGTATTTTACCCGGATATAAGCCCACCATATCCAGACTAAATGACATGTTGCAAATTTAGTACCATCTCATAACCACCATATCCAGACTCCAACATCACAATCACCATCTCCATTTCCATCACCATTACCATCATTGACACCTTTACTATCACCTTTATCAAATATAAGCCCACCATCCATTGTCCTTCTTGCACACACTTTTGATCCATCTCTATCTTCTACACCACATTTTACACGGATAGTTCTCCCATTTACAAAACCATCGACATTATTAAATGTTGTGCCTTCCTCTGCATTCAGTGCTAAGTTAGTAATTGAAATTGTGTATGGGAGGGATAAGAAATATGTAAATATGACTTCAATAAAAAATTTTGATGTTACTATTAGTGGTTTTTTTATATATAGATATGATTTGCTTGTTTTCAATATTATTTAATTATTTGTACAATTTTATTCCATCTCACAAGTGTTCGACTATAATTACAAAGTCTTTCAAGAAAATGGTAGATTCTAAAGCATTCTCATGGAAGAAATTTTCTAAATTGACAAAAGAGTCTTATTTTAATGACTTTCAGATAAAAATAATGAAATAAAAGGTTTGAAAATTAATTATCTAATTATTTAACTAATATGTTGGTTATTATTCAATAAGTAAATAATTAAGTCCTTGTTATTTATATAAATTCTTTTGTGATTTTTCTATATATAGAATAAGTGCACATGGGCACCCAAAATTGATGGAAAGATAAAGTCATCATGAGAAAGCAAAGCTGTTGAACGATATTCTGATTTTGTCCATAAATTGAAGAATATAAAAGAAATGCATGATTATATATTTGAGGATGACTGGTTTGAGTGGCTTAAGTATTGGGAGGAGCTAGATGTGAAAAAAAAATCAAAGATTGCCAGAAAAAATCGATGAACTGAGGTAGCTGGACTAGGTATAGGAATATCTCACCACACGGAAGGGTCAAAGTCGAACATTGAGCATGCTAGAGATTGGTATAATTTTAAAATTTTAAACATTTATATATTTAGTGGTTATCCTAATAGTCCAAATAAAACAAATATGTTCATGTTTTTATTAATTTTGTTAAAATTTTTTATCATTTGCTATTTTATGACTTTATAAATACATATTTTAGGCTGGAGAATTGGGTCGAGATCCTAATTTTTATGAGATTTTCAAAAAGATACATGTGAAGAAAGTGGATGGTCAGTTTGTTGACAACAAGTCTCAAATGATTGCTATAATAATCTATTATATTAATAAAATTTTATAATACTACAGTACATTTTGAAAGTAGTTTGGAATGCAAAATATTAATTTATTTTATTTATATCTAGAATAGTATTTTTCTTATTTTATCTTAGGAACTCATGGAGAAACGTGTGACAGCTTCTTCTTAACAAGTTGAGGGTTCTATGGATCTTCAACCAATTAATTATGATCCTATCTATTTGGAGACCATATAAGGTCATAAGAAGCAGCGAGTGTATGGCATCAACTCGAAGGGAGTGGCATTTTGTTGTAGCAGTCATGCTTCTAAATCATCTATCATAGTAATGGTAGATGAGGTGGTCTAACAACAAGTAATGGAATAAAATGAATGTTTTGAAGTTATGGAGACCGAAATGAAAAGAAGGATGAGCAGATATCTTATTTGAAGGAAGAAATGCTTGAAATGAAAGAGGCGAAGGATGCGCAGATTACTAATTTGAAGGAAAAAATGCAGAAAATGAAAGAAGAGAAGGATGAGCAGATTACTCATTTGAAGGAAGAAATACAAAAAAATGAAAGAAGAGAATGATGAGCAGATTACTCATTTGATGGAAGAAATGTAAAAAATTAAAGAAATGAATGATGAGATGAAAGAAATTAAGAATGTAATGCAATAGCAAATGTCCTAAATGGAGTCACAGTTAGTGACATTGAAGTGATAGATAGTAGTTCGAGATTTATCTGCGAAACCTCGTAGAAGAGGCTAGCACAAAATCACCGACTAATTATGAGGATGATTACGTATCAGAATTATTTCTGAACTTTTTTTGATTTTTGTCTGTGTAGTAAAACATGATGAGATTTTTTTGGAGGTTTCAATTTTTTTATTCTAGTTTTATTCTTTATTTTGCTGATTAACCTAATAATGTATCTTTGTGGGACATCTGACGTGAGTCGCATGAATAAAATCTGATTCAAAGCATTCAGGCATTGCTATGGTCCTTCCAATGCATGGGTCCCATATTTACATATTTATTCTGGTTCAAAAGGAGGTCGAGCTTCTATTATCTTCATTATTCCTAAAACATTTTATTTGGGTAGAGTTTTAGCCTATTATAGGTATGTCAAATGCTTGGCTGGTCCTCCTAGTGCTGGGAACAGCACCTTAGCTTCTGAAGCTGTGAGATGAATGAAAAATTTTTGATCCCACACAGACACAGGTTTATTTTTGACACTCTTATTTTGTACAGATCTACATTGTCATAATTCAAATCTGTGACTACTTTTTATCACTCATCGGTGGAATTAAACTGTTGAAATGTTAATAGCCATTACAATTCCTAAATGAACATATAGGTGTGGAAAAATTCAATACCAAGCAGCATGTTATCATTTCAACTTATATTTCCCTTTTATTTATCACTTTCTAACTTTCTTATAATAAACCATGGACTGATGAATGAAGCTGAGCAACACAGAAGAATAATTTGATGGACAGTTCACTGAAAATCTTGGAGTAATCTTGTTTTGGTAATTTAAAAATAAGCTCTTTATTATATCGTTGTGTGAAATTTCTAGCAAATAGCAGTTGGTATTGCATGTGCTAGTCTATCTATTTATCAGTGGCATAGTGTTGTGTTCTTTATTATTTTGTAAATGTACTATGTTATGCTCCATGCACAGGTGTAGCAATGTTCTCTATCTGCGTGGAGTACTAGATGACAAAGAACTAGAAGATGATGACCATACTGATAGTCCTATATGTGTGTTTTTAAGCCCTAGATTATTTTCTTATGTTGTCTTTGATGGTATGTGGATTTGCATGAAAATACATGTGTGTGTGTGTGTGTCATCAGAGGCTATGTGATTATATATACGTACATATTTACTCAGTATATAAGTACGTATATACAGAGTATATATTTACATATATATTATAGTATATATGTATGTACATACTAAGTATATACGTACGTATATACTATAGTATATATGTATGTATATACTGAATATATACATAAGTGGGTGCATGTATTTATTTGTAGATATGTATATATTTTCATACATACACACCCATTTACACACACTCTCACACACATTTGAATATATAATTGCTTGGGCTAGTCTGATCACCATCATGCATTGCTTACCGAGGCAAGTTATAAAAGCCATAGATATTAGACCTTCTCTAAAGTTGTGGCATGAAGATATTTCTGGTCCAGGCCAGCCAGGCAGATAGAGACAGACAGAGGAAGACAAAGGCAAACAGAGGCAGACATACGCTCTTAGTAATTGTGTAGATATGCAATTATCACATGGTACAAAGCGTATGTATGAGGAAATAAGTTTTCTTGTTGTAGGTTCTGCAATGATTGGTTTTAATTGTACTAGATCTTAGAATGATGATGATGATGATGATGCTCATGTAGTATTGTGTAATTTTATTAGATTTCATAAAACTATATTCCGTCAAAAGGAAAAATTTAACATTACCCAATTTTTCAGGCCGCGAGTGCCAGGAGGAATATTGGGTCATGTTTTGAGAGAAGCAGCTCGCTAGCTCGTCAAAAACTCGCTCAATCTCAAAATGAGTGGTTGGCAGAGAAGTTCATCAGTCGAGCATCATCGCCCACCCCACTTTTATTAGCAGCGGTAGTAGCAGCAGCAGCAAAATATACGTGCGTATATACTCGGTATATACGTACGTATATACCCATTTTTTATGTTGTCTTTGATGGTATGTGTATTTGCATGAAAGTACATGTGTGTGAGTAATCTAAGGCTATGTGATTAAATATACGTACATATAATACTACAATATATACTTACATATATACTTAGTATATACTTACATATATACTATAATATATAAGTATGTATATACTGAGTATATTCATACGTATATACTACAATATATATGTACATATACACCAAGTATATATGTACGTATATACTATAGTATAAATGTACGTATATACTATAGTATATAAGTACGTATATACTGAGTATATATGTATGTATATACTAGAGTATATATGTATGTATATACTGAGTATATAAGTACATATATACTCAGTATATACGAACATATATACTTGATATATACTTGATATATACATACATATATACTCAGTATATGTACATATAATATTGCAATTTATATGTGCAAATACTGTAGTAATATATGTAACTAGTGAAATGCTAGTATATATGTACATATACATTGTAGTATGTATATACATATATACTGTAGTATTATATATTTATTAAAACATAACTTTATTTATTTATTTATTTTGATTTTATTGATTGGTTTAAATTTCGTACAAATATGGTAATGTATTGTTTCCCATACGAAGCATGTATAAGTGAAGGGATTTTTACTAGACATGACGCACCACGACTCAGATAACTTTGTCGCCGTAGAAAGATGGTGATCGGAGGAGCAGAGGAAGAGAAAGCAATGTAAAATATTGTATCAGAATAATATATTAAATGATTTTATTTTTTGTTATTTATCAATTATCATATATAGTTCTTGTTTTCATTCAATTTAAATATAAAAATACTAAATTATTTAATTAAATTTTTTGAAAAAAAATAATATTTTTGCAATGAAAATAGCTAGGGAATTTTTCCTTGCTAATTTAGCTAGGGAATTTTCTCTTTCTAATTTAGATAGGGAATTTTCCCTTGCTAATTTAATTAGGGTTTTTTCGTTGCTAATTTAATTAGAGAATTAGAGAAATCATTATTTTAGCAAGGGAATTTTCCGTCGCTAAATTTTTTTAGCCATGGACTCTTTCCCTCATAAATTTTTAGTGACGAGCACTTTAGCTTAGGAAAGCTTCCTTTGCTAATCCATCGATATATCCCATTTAGCGATGGAAAACCCTCATTTAGCTGGGGAATTTTTTCTAGTCATCTGGGATTTTTCTTGTAGTGGAAGAACAAGAAGAAGAAGAAGAAGAAGAAGAAGAAATGAAATAGGAAATAAGAAGAATAAGAGGAAGAAGGAGAGGATGAGGAGGAGGAGGAGGAGTAGAACAAGGACAAGGAAAAGAAGAAAAAAAGAAGGAGAAAAAGAATAAAAAGAAGGAGGAGGAGGAGGAGGAGGAGGAGGAGGAGAATAAGAAAAAGAAGATAAAGGAAGAGGAGGAAGAGTAGGAAAAAAAGAAAAAGAAGAAGAAAAAAAGTGAAAAAAGAAGAACTAGAAGAATAATAAGTTAGAAAAGAAGAAGAAGAAAAAAGATAACAAGATAAAGAAGGAGAATAAAATTAGAAGAAAATGAAAAAGGAGTAATAGAAGGTGGATTAGTTGAAGGATAAAATAAAGAATAATAAAAATAAGAAGAGAATGAAGAAGATGATGATGATGATTATGTAGAAGAAAAGTAAGTATAAAAAGAAGAATGGGTTGAAGAAGTAGGAGGAGGAGGAGGAGGAGGAGAATAAGAAAAATAAGAAGAAAAAATGAGAAAAAGAATAAGAATAAGAAGTAAAAGGAGAAAAAAAAAGAATAAGTAAAAGAAGAAGTAGAAAAAAACTAAGATTAAGAAGAAGAAAAAGAATATGACGAAGAAGAATAAGAAGAATGAGAGGAAGAGGGAGAAGAAGAAGAAGAAGAATTAGAAAAAGATGAAAAACATGAAGAAATCAAAGGAGGAGGAGGAGAAAGAGAAGAAGAAGAAGAAGAAGTAGTAGTAGTAGTAGTATTAGTAGTAGTAGGAAAATAAAAAAAATAAGAAGAAATAGAATAAAATGAAGAAGAAACAGAATAAAATGAAGAAGAAAAAGCAAAGAAGAATAAGAAGAAACATAAGATAAAGAATAAGAAGATGATGATGAAGATGAAAAAAAAAGAAGAACAAGAAAATGAAGAAGAAGAAAAAAAAAAAAAGAA
>JAREIK010003484.1:4467803-4508985 GCA_029783825.1 Sapria himalayana
AATCTAAAATGATTCAAAATAAAAACAAAATATATTACAAAATAATAAATTTTTTCTTTTTAAAATGTTGCCTTTTTTATAAGGATATATATTTTTTTTGATGAAAATAAATTTTTAAATTAGATATGTCTCTCTAATAATTTATTTATAATTAATATTTCTATAAATAATAAACTGATAAATAATTAAAATAAAAATTTAAAATTATACATAATAAAATTAAATTGAAATTTATGATTTTATATTAATGTACACATGTTTAATAGTTTAGTATTTAAAGGTTTTGTCATTTAGGAGTTTAGCAATTTTGTTTTTAGGCATTTAGTGGTTTATAGGTTTTATTTAAACAATAAAATAATAAAAAAAATTTGTAATTTTTTCTCATTTTCATTATGTTATAACCTTTGAAATATAATAATATTTAAAATTTTATGAAATTTTAATACAATATTTTGTTATAATAATATTAATAATTATATCATAGTAAATTAATATAAATAATTGTATTGATAGATATTATATTAATGATCAAAAATTAAATTTATAAACTATTAATATTAAGATAATATTTATTAAAAAATATTTACAAAACCCAAATTGATTCAAAATTAAAGTAACTTATATTACTTGATAATAATTTTTAATTTTTAAATTTATACTTCTTTTATAACCATATATTTTTCTTAGATAAATAATATATTATTTAAATTATATTTGTCTCACTCATAATTTATTTTGTAATAAATATTTCTAAATAAATACTCTAATAAATAATTAAAATGAATATTTAATAATATAATAAATAGCAATAAAAAATAGATTTATTAATTATTATGTAGTATTTAGCGGTTTAATAATTTATGTATTTAGGCATTACGAGGTTTAGGAGTTTACTGATTTAACTTTATATGCATTTAGTAGGGCTGCTCACGGGACTCGGAGATTCACGACCCGACCCGTAGTCTTGTCCTAAAAGAATCGAGGCTGAGAAAATCCGTTGACTTTGACTATTCACGTCCCGTTCTGTCACGTATTTTTTATTTTGAGTTGGTTCCGGATCTTAAGCAATATCCATCCCGAGAACCGTCCCGTCCTAAAAAACTGATACTAGAACCATGAATATATATATATATATATATATAACATGAAGATGCCACCAATTCCGCTACAGCCCATCCAATTCCGATGCACCTATTGCTGTTCCGACGAGTTCCAGGCCACCTCTTATCATTCCAGCTATCTTTAATTAGGTCCAGCCCTTGTCCGTCACACATCTGGTTGCCTCCACCTTGTCCCAGATGCCACCAGCCTTTTGGTTTGTTTTTCTGATGAAAATTGAGTGATTTATTATTATTATTATTATGATGTGTCTTAGTCAGTTTTGTTGAGTATTGGTTGTGGTGTTGTGGTTGAGCGGAATGAGTGGGCTGAATGTGTTATAGTCAGTTTTGTAGAGCTTGCTTGTTTGAAATATTTATATATATTTATGTTTAACATATCATATTAATTAATGGCAATGCAGATGGCACAATCCAGCAGTAAATGAAAAATAAAATAAATTGAAGATGATCACATCTCAAATGATCAAAGTACTGGTAAATCTAATCATCAACCTTTCAAAAACCATCCTATTGTTACGGTAGGTTCTTTAATTCCAATTGTAAAAGATAGTCAAGTACATCTGAACCTCAAGCTCATAAAAAGGATAAGTCTACTGTTTGGGAAACTTATGAGATATTAGTTGATTCAGAGGGAAATGAAACTAGAAAGGCAGCTTGTATATGGTGTAGGAAAGAATATTTCCCAAAAAGTGATCTAGGTATTTCAGGTTTATGGAAATACTTGAGAGAGCCATGTAGGAAATTTCCACACAAAAAAGAATTAATAGAAGCTCACAAAGGTAAAGACAAGTCACAATCTTTGTTGAGTTTCACTAAAGGTACTAGTTCAGAGAATAACAAATTAACTTGTTGGCAATTTGATCAATAACTAGTTAGGGAGGCTTTGGTGAAAATGATCAGAAAAGATGAATTGCCTTTTTGTTTTGTTAAGAGGGATGATTTTAAGGAGTTTTGTGAAGTTAGTGTGCCTCAATTTAAAATTCCATCTAGGCGCTCTGTGTTGAGGAATTGTTTTTCTTTTTTTGTGAAGGAAAAGAAAAAATTATTTGATAGCATATCATCTCATTGTTGTAGAGTTTCATTGACTACCGACACTTTGACTACCATTCAAAATTTGTCTTATATATGTTTAACTGTTTATTTCATTGATTATCAATGGAATATGGATAAAAGGCTTTTGAATTTTTTGTAATTAAAAATCATTCTGGAGTTAATATTAGAAATGCTATTGTGTTTTGCATGAATGAATGGGGTTTGAGAAAATTGATGTGCATTACTATTGACAATGCATCAAATAATGATGTTGCAGTTGAACAATTGAAAAAAAGGCTTGTGAAGAAAAGTGTTGTACCTTTGAGAGGTGAGCATTTTCATATGAGATGTTGTGCTCATATCCTAAACTTAATTGTCAGAGATGGCATTGCAGCAGTTGAGGGTGCTATTCAAAAAATTAGAGGTTTGGTGAAATATGTGAGGAGTAGTCCTAAAAGATTAGATATGTTTAAGTTATGTGTTGAATAAGCAAACAAGACATATGAATCTTCATTGCAATTAGATTGTCCTACAAGATGGAATTCAACTTATTTGATGCTACAAACTGATATAAAATATCAAAAAGAATTTGATAAGTTGGAGGACAAAGACAAAAGGTTTTTGAAGGAGTTTGGTTCAAAGGTTCCAACTGAGAGAGACTGAACAAACGCCAAAATTTTGGCTCGTTTATTGAAAACTTTTTATGGGGTAACTTGTAAATTTTCTGGCTCATAATATTCTACCTCTAGTGTTTATATTCCTCAGATTATTCGAATTTTGAAAAAAATTGATTTTTGTGAAAATAGTAGAGATACAATGATGACTGAAATGGGTATGAAAATAAGGCATAAAATCAAAAATATTGGGGTTCTCTTCAGTCAACAAATATTATACTTTTTGTAGCAATAATGTTGGATCCTAGATATAACTCAAATATCTCAAGGTTAAGTACACTTAGCATTATGGAGAGAAATTGGCTAAAAATTTGGTGAAAAAGGTTATAAATGCTTTAAAAGAGATGATGGATGATTATAAAGATTTAAATGAAGATGAATCAAAAGAATATGATTTCTCTTCTATTGTGTTGAAAAAAAATGATGATTTCTTTGATGGTAGTGATACTTATGTTGTTGATTTCTTATTTCCAATGGGAGAAAGAACAAGAAGTTGCAGATTTGGAAGAGTTGGATAGGTACTTGGAGGACAAACTTGAAAAAAATAGAATTGATTTTGATCTTCTAAACTGGTGGAAGGTAAATGAGGTTAGGTATCCTTCTTTGGAAAATGAAGCAAGGGATGTATTTGCTATCCAAGCATCTATTGTGGCCTATCGAATCTACATTTAGCACTGGGGTGAGAACTTTTGATAAATTTAGGAGTTCTTTAACACCTATTATAGCTGAAGTTCTCATATGTCTACAAGATTGTTTGAGAAGCTCAAACAAACCTATTGAAATTGAAGAATTAGTTCAAGACCTTGATGATAATGAATCAGGTTAGTATACAAATCTTGTAAATTTTAATTTCACTTTTACTTATTTTATTCATTCAATTTAATAAAAATAGGGTTCAATTACAATTTTTAGAGGGGTCACAAGATCCAAATATTCTTCCAACTATAGTTGGCCAACTAAATTTGGAATGGGTGTATTAAATTTTATAAGGTAATATTTTGTTTTTTTATTACTCTTTCATCTTATAAATTTATGTCTACATGATTAACACGTTTTCATCTCTGGTTGTCCTTCTACATTGGAGGAAAAAAAGGGAGGAGTTGTAGAAGAGATAATTAATTGGGTTTGGATTTTCTTTGCTGTTCCGGGACGGACCTTTGAAATGATTATTATCATGGTTGTTATTAGTTGTATTTTTATTTGTTATATTAAGCTGCTTAATTTTAGCAAATACTTTAAGTAGTAATTGCTGCTACCAATGTTTGTGGTCATCTTTAGCTAGTCCTTAATATTTTAAGTAATTGCCTAAAAAATGTAGTATTGCTATTATGGTTAACTTTCACTCTGTTGAACATAGCCAACTCGTGAAAAAACAAAGAACCAAATTAAGCACACAACTCGGTCCCGTTCTATTTAACATTTCTATCCTTTTCTAAACATCAAAGCTTTTTACGAGGTAATGGAACTCATTTGCGGTATTCAGCCTATTTTAGAAAACAAAATTGGCCCAATTTGAGTAGGAAAGATACATAACTAAGGAATGATAAATTATACAACAAAAGGTTTCGACATGAACTAACTCGATCGGTTTGAAGAAAATAAAATGAAAAAAATGTCAAACTGCGTTCCGTCTCAGAACCGTTTTATCCAACACAAAATCTCTGATCATCATCCCATCCCCTCCCGATATTTTCAACCTATGGGATGGGTCTGGATCTTCAAAAAAAATCTCAGAACTATGGGAAGGTACTGAAGATTTGTAATCCCCATCTAGTCCCGTCCTATGAGCACCCCTAGCATTGAGTGGTTTATAGGTTATATTTAAAAAATAAAATAACAAGAAATTTATTTTTATTATTTTTTGATATTTTCAAAGGTTATAACCTTTGAAAATATCAAAATTTATAAATTTTTTTCAAATGTGAATACAATATTTAGTTATACTAATCATTATATTTATATATTATATAAATTCAATATAAACAATTTTATTGATAAATATTCTAATAATAATCAAAAAATAAATTAATAATCCATTAATAATAAGATAGATATTAATTAAAATAAAATTACAAAACTTAAAGGATTCATAAGCAAAGAAAAATATATTACTATATAATAATTTTATGTTTTTGAATTTTTTTTTCTTTTAATAAGTTTATCTATATTTTTTTGATGAAAAATAATTTATATAAATTATATTTGTTTAACTCATAATTTATTTTGTACTTAATATTTATATATAATTAAACAAATAAATAATTAAAATGAATATTTAAAATTATAATAAAAAATATGAGATTTATTATTTATTATTTAGGGATATGGGTTTAATTTTAATTAGATCCGTCTCACTAATAAATTATTTTATAATTAATATTTCTATAAAAATAAACTGATAAAGAATTAAAATAAAAATTTAAAATTATACTGAATAAAAATTAAAATGAGATTTAAGATTTATTATTAATGTATACCAGTTTAATAGTTTAAGTATTTAGAGGTTTTATCGTTAGGAGTTTAGTGATTTATGTTTTTAGGCTTTTAGTGGTTTATAGGTTTTATATAAAAAAAATAAAATAACAAAAAAAAATTCAATTATTTGTTATCATTTTCATAGGTTATAACATTTGAAAATATAATAATATTTATAATTTTTTGAAATGTGAATACAATATTTAGTTTTAATAATATTAATAAATATATATCATAAAGATTCAATATAAACAATTTTATTGATAGATAATATAATAATGATCAAAAATTAAATTAATAAACTATTAATAAAAAGATAGATACTAATTAAAAAATATTTACAAAACCCAAATTGATTCAAAATTAAAGTAAAATATATTAATGGATAATAATTTTTATTTTTTAAATTTCTACTTCTTTTATAAGCATATATATATTTTTTAATTAAAAATAAATTATTTAAATTATATTTGTTACACTCATAATTTATTTTGTAATAAATATTTCTATAAAATAAACTTATAAATAATTAAAATGAATAGTTAAAATAATAATAAATTGAAATAAAAATTAGATTTCTTAATTATTAAGTAGTATATAGCAGTTTAATGGTTTATGTATTTAGGTATTACAGGCTTTAGGAGTTTAATAATTTAACTTTGTATGCATTTAGTGGTTTATAGGTTTTATTTAAAAATTAAAATAACAAAATATTTATTTTTATTATTTTTTGATATTTTCAAAGTTTATAAAATTTGAAAATATAATAATTTTTAAATTTTTTTTCAAATGTGAATTCAATATTTAGTTATAATACTCATTATATTTATATATCATATAAATTCAATATAAACAATATTATTGATAAATATTTTAAAATGATCAAAAAATATATAATAATCTATTATTAATAAGATAGATATCAATTAAAATATAATTAAAAAACTTAAAATGATTCATAAGAAATCAAAATATATTACAATATAATAATTTTTTATTTTGAAATTTTTTTTTCTTTTAAAAAGTTTATCCATATTTTTTTGATGAAAATGAATTTATATAAATTATATTTGTCTAACTCATAATTTATTTTTTAATTAATATTTATATATAAATAAATAAAAAATAATTAAAATGAATATTTAAAATTATAATTAAAAAAATATATTGAGATTTATTCGTTATTATTTTGGGTATACCAGTCTAATTTAAATTAGATCTATCTCACTAATAATTTATTTTGTAATTAATATTTCTATAAAAATAAACTAATAAATAATTAAAATGAATATTTAAAATTATAATGAATACTAATAAAAATTAGATTTATCATTTATTATTTGGTCTATACTAATTTAATGTTTTAAGTATTTATAGGCTTCGGGATTTAAAAGTTTAGTCATTTTAGAATTTAGTCATTTAGTGGTTTATAGGTTTCATATAAAAAATAAAATAACAAAAAATTTATTTTTGTTATTTTTTCTCATATTTGAATGTTATAACCTTTGAAAATATAAGAATTTATAATTTTTTTATAAAGTGAATATAATATGAAGTTATAATAATCATAATAATTATATATCATATAAATTCAATATAAACTATTTTAATGATATATATTATAATAATGATCATAAAAAAGTAATAAAAAATTATTAATAAGATAAATATTGTTTAAAATATATTTTCAAAACCTAAAATGTTTCAAAATCAAAGTGAAATTTTTTACGAAATATTAATTTTAAATTTTTAAATTTTTGTATCCATTTATAAGCCTATATATTTTTTGATAAAAATTAAAAAATTTAAATTATATTTGTCTAACTAATCATTTATTATATAATTTATATTTCTATAAAATTAAACTAATAAATAATTAAATTGTATATTGAAAATTATAATGAATACTAATTAAATTGAGATTTATGATTTATTATTTCGGGTATAACTATTTAATTGTTTAAGTTTTTTGTGGTTTTGGTGTTAATGAGTTATTGATTTATATGTTTAC
Source organism: Sapria himalayana (assembly GCA_029783825.1). Lineage (NCBI taxonomy): Eukaryota > Viridiplantae > Streptophyta > Magnoliopsida > Malpighiales > Rafflesiaceae > Sapria > Sapria himalayana. Next base: position 4,475,117 of record JAREIK010003484.1, read on the forward strand.
AAATTTAGTTGTTTATAGGTTTTATTTAATCAAAGAAATTACAAAAAATTTATTTTTATGAATTTTCGTGATTTTCAAATGTTATAACCTTTAAAATATATTAATTTTTTAAAGGTTATAAAATATGAATACAATATTAAGTTATTATAATCTTAAAAATTATATTTGTTGTAAATTCAATATAAAAAATTTATTAATATATATTATTATTATGATCAAAAAAAAATAATAAACTATTATTAAACAGATAGATATTAATTAAAATATATTTGCAGAAACCAAAAGAATTCAAAATCAAAGTAAATTATATTACTAAATAAATTTTTAAATTTTTGAAATTTTATTTATTTTTATAAGCTTATTTTTTTTCATTAAAAATTATTTTTTTAAATTATATAGGTCTCACTCATTATTTAATTTGAAATTAATATTTCTATAAAAATAAACTAAAAAATAATTAAAATGAATATTTAAAATTATAATGAATACAAATAAAAATGAGATTTATTATTTAATATTTAGGTTATATAGGTTTAATAGTTTAATTATTTAGGGCATTTTGGTGTTTAGGAGTCTAGAGAATTAAATGTTTGGGCATTTAGTGGTTTATAAGTTTTATTTAAATAATAAAAGAATAAAAAAATATTATTGTGATTTTTTATCATTTTTGAAGGTTATAACCTTTGAACTTATAATAATTTTTAAATTTTTTTCAAATGTAAATATAATATTTTGTTATAATAATCTTAATAATTATAAGACATTTAAATTGAATATAAGTAATTTTATTGTTATATATTATAAAAATGATCAAATAATGAATTGATAAACTTTTATTAATAAGATTGATAACAATTAAAATATAATTGCAAAACCTATATATAATGATTCAAAATCAAAGTAAAATATATTACTAAATAATACTTTTTTTTTTAATTTTTACTTCTTTTTATAAGCTTATATTTTTTTTGATTAAAAATAAATTATTAAAATTATATTTTTCTAACTCATTATTTATTTTGTAATTAATATTTCTATAAATTATAAACTAATAAATAATTAAAATGAATATTTAAAATTATAATGAATACAAATTAAAATGAGATTTATGATTTATTATATGTGGTATACCAGTTTAATGGTTTGATTATTTATGAGTTTTGTCGTTTAAGAGTTTATCAATTTATGTTTTTAGGAATTTATTGGTTTATAGGTTTTATTTATATAATAAATATAAAAAAATTTTTTTTTAGATTTTTTGTGCTTTTCAAAGGTTATATAACCTTTAAAAATAAAATAATTTTAAAAATTTTTTGAAATGTGAATACTATGTATAATTATATTAATCTTACTAATTATATATCATATAAATTCAATATAAATAATTATAATGATAAATATTATAATAATTATCAAAAATTAAATTAATAAACAATTATTAAAAATATAAATAATAATTAAAATATATTTACATAACACAAATATTCAAAATCAAATCAAAATATATAACTATATAAAATGATTCAGAAGAAAACAAAATATATTACTATATGATAATTTGTTGTTTTAAAAATTTTTTTTCTTTTAAATTAAATTATTTTTCATTTTAATGAAAAATAATTTAGATAAATTATATTTTTCTTACTCATTATTTATTTTTTAATTAATATTTATATAAAAATAAAATATTAAATAATTAAAATGAATATTTAAAATTATAATTAAAAAAATAATATTGAGATTTATTATTTATTATTTAGGGTTACTAGTTAAAAAGGATTATTATTTATTATTAAGGGTTTTAGAGATATAGAAATTATTGATTTAAGTGTTTAGGCATTTAGTGGTTTATAGGTTTTATTTAAACAATGAAATATCAAAAAAAATATTTTTTTTTATTTTTTCACATTTTCAAAGGTTATAACCTTTGAAAATTTGATAATTTTAAAATTTTTTTAAAAAGTAAATTCAATTTTTAGTAATAATAATAATTATATTTATATATCATATATTTTCAAAAATAAACAATTTTAATGATAAATATTCTAATAATGATCAAAAATAAATTAATAATCTATTTTTAATTAGAAAGATATCAATTAAAATATAATTATAAAACCAATAATGATTCAGAAGCAAAGAAAATTATATTATTATATAATAATTTTTTGTTTTTAATTTTTTTTTCTTTTAATAAGTTTATCTAAATTTTTTTTTGATTAAAAATAATTTATATAAATCATTATAGTCTGATTAATAATTTATTTTGTAATTAATATTTATATAAAAATAAACAAAAAAATAATTAAAATGAATATTTAAAATTATAATGAAAAAATAAAAATGAATTTATTATTTATTATTTAGGATATATCTGATTAAAAAGATATTCAATTTTGGGTTTTCGAGATTTAGAAAGTTATTCATTTAAGTATTTAGGAAATTAGTTGTTTATAGGTTTTATTTAAACAATGAAATAACAAATAAATTATTTTTGATATTTTTTCAAATTTTCAAAGTTATAACCTTTGAAAATATAATAATTTTAAAATTTGTAAAAAATATGAATACAATATGTAGTAATAATAATTATTATAACAATATAAATTGTAAACTAAATATAAACAATTTTATTGATAGATATTATATCAATTATCAAAAAATAAATTAATAAACAATTATTAATATGATAGTTATAAATTAAAATTATATTAAAAAAACTAAAATGATTAAAAAAATCAAATTAAATTTATTACTAAATAATAATTTTTGTTTTTTAGTTTTTGCCTCATTTTATAAGATTATATATTTTTTTGATTAAAAATAAATTATTAAAATTATATTTGTATCACTGATAATTTATTTTGTAATTAATATTTCTATAAAATATTTAAATTATATTTAAGATTTATGAATTTAAAGGTTTAAGTATTTAGGGGCTTCGGGGTTTAGGAGTTTAGAGATTTATCTGTTTCGGTATTTAATGGTTTATATGTTTTATTTAAACAATGATATAACAAAAAATTTATTTTTTGTTATTTTTTCTCATTTTTGAAGGTTATAACCTATGAAAATATAATAATTTTTAAATTTTTTTAAATGTGAATACTTTATTTAGTTATGATAATAATAATACTTATATATCATATAAATTCAATATAAAAAATTATATTGATAGATATTATATTATTGATCACAAAATTAATTAATAAACTATTATAAATTAAATAGATATTATTTAAAATATATTTGCAACACTTAAATTTATTCAAAATCAAAGTAAAATAAATTACTAAATATTAATGTTTTTGATGTTTTGATTCTTTTGATAAGTTTATATTTTTTGTTCTTAAAAGTATATTATTTAAATTATATTTGTCTTCCTCATAATATATTTTGTAATTTATAATTCTATAAAAATAAAATAAAAAGTAATTAAAATGAATATTTAAAATTATAATGAATACAAATAAAAGTGAGATTTATTATTTATTATTCAGGATATACAGTTTTAATGGTTTAGGTATTTAGGTGTTTTGGGGTTTAGTGATTTAAGTGTTTATGCTTTTAGTGATTTATAGTTTTTTTAAAGAATGAAAAAACAAATTATTTAAATTTTTATTTTTTTTTAATTTTTGAAGGTTATAACCTTTGAAAATAGAATAATTTTTAATTTTTTATAAAATGTGAATATAATATTTAATTATAATAATCTTAATAATTATATATAATGTAAACTCAATATAAATGTCTTTATTAATAGTTATTATAATAATGATCAATAAATAATTAATAAACTATTATAAAAAAGAATGATATAAATTAAAATATAAATGCAAAATCTAAAATGATACAAAATCAAAATAAAATATTTTACTAAATAAAAAATTTTTGTTTTTAAAATTGTGCCTATTTTTATAAGCTTATATTTTTTTTTGATGAAATATAAATTATTTAAAATATATCTGTCTCACGGATAATTTATTCTGTAATTAATATTTTTATAAAAATAAACAGATAAATAAATAAAATAAAAATTTAAAATTATACTGAATAAAAATTAAAATGAGATTTATGATTTATTATTAATGTATACTAGTTTAATGGGTTTTAGATTTACAATTTTCTGAAATGTGAATAAAATATATAGTTATAATATTATTAATAATCATACATCATATAAATTCAATATAAACAATTTTATTGATAGTTATTATAATAACTATCAATAATTAAATTAATAAACTATTAATAATAAGATAGATATTAATTAAAAAATATTTACAAAACTCAAATTGATTCAAAATTATAGTAAAATATTTTAATGAATAATAATTTTTAATTTTTTAATTTTACTTCATTTATAAGCTTATATATATTTTTTGAATAAAAATAAATTATTTAAATTATATTTGTCTTACTCATAAATTATTTTGTAATAAATATTTCTATAAAAATAAACTAATAAATAATTAAATGAATATTTAAAATTATAATAAATAGAAATAAAAATTAGATTTATTAATTATTATGTTTTATATAGTGGTTTAATGGTTTATATATTTAGGTATTCCGGGGATTAGAAGTATACTGATTTAATTGTGTATGAATTTAGTGGTTTATACGTTTTATTTAAAAAATAAAATATCAAAAAAATTATTTCTATTATTTTTTGATATTTTCAAAGGTTATAACCTTTGAAAATATAATAATTTTTAAATTTTTTTCAAAAGCGAATTCTATATTTAGTTATAAAAATCATTATATTTATATATCATATAAATTCAATATAAGAAATTTTAGTGATTAATATTCTAATAATGATCAAAAAATAAAGTAATAATCTATTATTAATAAGATAGATATCAATTAAAATATAATTACAATTCATAAAATGATTCATAAGCAAACCAAAATATATTACAATATAATAATTTTTTGATTTCTGATTTTTTTTATTTTAAAATGTTTATCTATATTTTTTTGATTAAAAATAATTTACATAAATTATATTGGTCTAACTCATAATTTATTTTTTAATTAATATATATATATAAATAAACAAATAAATAATTAAAATGAATATTTAAAATTATAATGAAAAAAAATAAGATTTATTATTTATTATTTAGGGTATATCGGTTTAATATAAATTATATCTATCTCACTAATAATTTATTTTGTAATTAATATTTCTATAAAAATAAACTGATAAATAATTAAAATAAAAATTTAAAATTATATTGAATAAAAATAAAAATGAGATTTATGATTTATTATTAATGTATACCAATTTAATAGTTTAAGTATTTAGAGGTTTTGACGTATATGTGTTTAGCGATCCATGTTTTTAGGCATTTAGTGGTTTATAGGTTTTATTTAAATAATAAAATAACAAAAAAAATTTGTAATTTTTCGTCATTTTCAAAGTTATAACCTTTGAAAATATAATAATATTTAAAACTTTTTGAAATGTGAATACAATTTTTAGTTATAATAATTTTAATAATTATATATCATATAAATTCAATATAAATAGTTTTATTGAAAGATATAATAATAATGATTCAAAAATTATATTAATAAACAATTAATAATAATATAGATATTAATTAAAAAATATTTACAAAACCCAAATTGATTCAAAATTAAAGTAAAAAATATAACTGGATCATAATTTTTAATTTTTAAATATTTACTTATTTTATAAGCGTATATATTTTTTTTAATAAAAATAAATTATTTAAATTATATTTGTCGCAATCATAATTTATTTTGTTATAAAAATTTAATAAAAATAAACTAATAAATAATTAAAATGAATATTAAAAATTATAATAAATTGAAATAAAAATTAGATTTCTTAATTATTAAGTAGTATATAGCTGTTTAATGATTTATGTATTTAGGCATTATGGGCTTTAAGAGTTTACTATTTTAACTGTGTATGCATTTAGTGGTTGATAGGTTTTATTTAAAAATTAAAATAACAAAATATTTATTTTTATTATTTTTTTATATTTTCAAAGGTTATAACCTTTGAAAATATAATAATTTTAAAATTTTTTAAAAATGTGAATACAATAATTAGTAATAATTATTATTATAACAAGATATAATATAAACTAAATATAAACAATTTTATTGATAGATATTATATCAATTATCAAAAAATAAATTAATAAACTATTATTAATATGATATATATAAATTAAAATTTAATTACAAAAACTAAAATGATTAAAAATCAATTTAAATTTATTACTAAATAATAATTTTTGTTTTTTAGTTTTTGCCTCATTTTATTAGATTATATATTTTTTTGATAAACAATAAATTATTTAAATTATATTTGTATTACTCATAATTTATATTGTAATTAATATTTCAATAAATAATTTAAATTATATTTATGGTTTACGAGTTTAAAGGTTTAAGTATTTAGGGGCTTCGGGGTTTAGGAGTTTATAGATTATTGTGTTTAGGTATTTAATGGTTTATAAGTTTTATTTAAACAATGATATAACAAAAAATTTATTTTTTGTTATTTTATCTCATTTTTTAAGGTTATAACCTTTGAAAATATAACAATTTTTAATTTTTTTTAAAATGGAATACTATATTTAGTTATGTTAATATTAATTATTATATATCATTTAAATTCAATATAAACAATTATATTGATAGATTTTATATTAATGATCAAAAAATAAATTAATAAACATTTATAAATAAGATAGATATTATTTAAAATATATTTGCAAAACCTAAATTTATTCAAAATCAAAGTAAAATAAATTACTAAAGAATGATATTTTTGATGTTTTGCTTCTTTTTATAAGTTTATATTTTTTGTTCTTTAAAGTATATTATTTAAATTATATTTGTCTTCCTCATAATATATTTTGTAATTTATAATTCCATAAAAATAAACTTTAAAATAATTAAAATGAATATTTAAAATTATAATGAATACAAAAAAAAATTTAGATTTATTATTTATTATTCAGGATATACAGTTTTAATGGTTTAGGTATTTAGGTGTCATTGGGTTTAGTGATTTAAGTGTTTATTCCTTTAGTGATTTATAGTTTTTTTTTAAGAATGAAAAAACAAAAAATTTAATTTTTTGTTTTTTTTTAATTTTTGATGGTTATAACCTTTGAAAATATAATAATTTTTAATGTTTTTTAAATGTGAATATAATATTTAGTTATAATATTCTTAATAATTATATATATTGAAAACTCAATATAAATAATTTTATTAATAGATATTATAATAATGATGAATAAATAATTAATAAACTATTATTAAAAAGAATGATATAAATTAAAATATAAATGCAAAATCTAAAATGATACAAAATCAAAATAAAATATTTTACTATATAATAAATTTTTGTTTTTGAAATTGTGCCTATTTTTATAAGCTTATATTTTTTTGATGAAATATAAATTATTTAAATTAAATCTGTCTCACTAATAATTGATTTTGTAATTAATAATTCTATAAAAATAAACACATAAATAATTAAAATAAAAATTTAAAATTATACTAAATAAAAATTAAAATGAGATTTATGATTTATTATTAATGTATACCAGTTTAATGGTTTTGAGATTTAAAATTTTATGAAATGTTAATACAATATTAAGTTATAAAATTATTAATAATTATACATCATATAAATTCAATATAAACAATTTTATTGATAGATATTATAAAAATGATCAAAAATTAAATTAATAAACTATTAATAAAAAGATAGAAATTAATTAAAAAATATTTACAAAACCCAAATTCATACAAAATTAAATTAAAATATATTACTGGATAATAATTTTAAATTTTGAAATTTGTACTTCTTTTATATGCGTATATATATATATTATTTCATTAAAAATAAATTATTTAAATTATATTTGTAGCACTCATAATTTATTTTGTAATAAATATTTCTATAAAAATAAACTAATAAATAATTAAAATCAATTTTTAAAATTATAATAAATAGAAATAAAAATTAGATTTATTATTTATTATGTATTATATATCGGTTTAATGGTTACTGTATTTAGGCATTACAGCGTCTACGAGTTTACTTATTTAACTATGTATGCATTTAGTAGTTTATAGGTTTTATTTAAAAAATAAAAAAACAAAAAATTTATTTTTATTATTTTTTGATATTTTCAAAGGTTATAACCTTAGAAAATATAATAATTTTTAAATTTTTTTCAAAAGGGAATTAACTATTTAGTATAATAATCATTATATTTATATATCATATAAATTCAATATAAACTATTTTATTGATAAATATTTTAATAATAATCAAAAAATAAATTAATAATCTATTATTAAAAAGATAGATATCAATTATAATATAATTACAAAACCTAAAATATTCAGAAGCAAAGCAAAATATATTACTATATAATAATTTTTAGTTTTGAAATTTTTTTTCTTTTAAAAAGTTTATCTATATTATTTTGATGAAAAATAATTTATATAAATTATATTGCGTAACTAATAATTTATTTTGTAATTAATATTTATATAAAAATAAACAAATAAATAATTAAATTAGAATATTTAAAATTAAAATGAAAAAAAATGAGATTTATTCTTTATTATTTAGGATATACCGGTTTAATTTAAATTAGATCTGTCTCGCTAATAATTTATTTTGTAATTAATATTTCTATAAAATAAACTGATAAATAATTAAAATTAAAATTAAAAATATATTGAATAATTAAAATAATTTATTTTGTTCCTCTCTCAACTCTAGAATGATTGCTAAAGCTCTAACCAAAATAATAGGAGCTTTTACTTTATCTGTATTATGTCTCATCATATTTGATGTTGAATCACTGGGCTATCAAAGGAAATTTGACTCATGTACGCTAACATACTAAACCAAAGTTGTACCCCTATGTGTTGAAATAGCTAGTTGTTGAGGATGCTATTTTTATTGATTATTGTAATTTCTTCTAAAATATCTCTTATGCACACACTTAAAGCATTTTTTTTAAAACATAGTTCACCTCTAAAAAAATAACCACCTTGTAGCCTATTAGAACAAACTAGCTGCAGGGTGGTTTGAACAGGCAAGAAATATGGGCTCTCTTTCAATCAAGAATCAAAAAATTTATTTTATTGGCATGTCTAAGCCTTTTTTTCATATCCTCATGGATATGAAAAGTATCATTTCTTTCTTTTTATATTAAATGAGTTATGTATACAAGCTCACAATACCCAAAAAGGTGTAAATGAATCATATTCAAATGTATAAAAGGTCTTAATCATTACTCAAAATATTAGTCTTACATATTGACACTTCATGTCACAAAACAAAGGAAAAAGCTATAGTGATATTTCCAATCCCAAGAATTTTAGCTATAGAAAGTTATAAAGAGTAGTACTCGAGCTTTAACTATTTCTAGGGTCATGACTTTTGCTCTCGAGGAATGTCCAAAGTTACAATCATTTCTAGTGCAATGACTTTGCAAAATAAAGATAAAATGCACAAGCTAAGGTCATATCCAATACTGTGACCCAGTATTATAGTGATTAAATATGTATTCATGATCATTCTTAGTGCCATAACAATATGTTCAACAGAGAGACAAGTTATAGCATATTCTCATCGATATGATTTTGTGTTCTAGAGACAAAATATACAATCATGACCATTGTTAATGCTACAATAATCTAAAGCAAGAAAGAGATTGAATCCATAACTCACCCCTTGAGTCATGACTTTGTGTTACATATACAAAAAGATAAATCTGTGACATTCCTAAAAGTTGTGAATTTCAATTTAAATTTAACACTTAGTCATTTGATTATAAAAGTGCAAAACATGAGATTTAGGATTTAGGGTTTATGGGTTAGGGTTATAGTTTATGGTTTAAAGTTTAGGATTTAAAGTTTAGGGTTTATGGTTTGTTTTTGTTTTTTTTTTGGAAAATACACAATTTATTTTTCGGAAAATACACACATTATTTTTCATTTAGGCACACAACTTACAAGAGACTAAAAAGCTTACTAATTTAGGCCGCCCCACCAAATCCTATGCACCTTAATGATTCCATGCATAAAATACATAAAAAACATAATGCCTAATAATTCCAAGCGTACGAATACAACTAAAATCACCTGGCATTCCCGGATTTCAGAGTTGGCATTGAGTCATTATGCGCACTGTGTCCTTTCCATTCAGATTTGTTCAAGCCTTTTGGAGGAACCTAAATGATGCACCATATTAAAACTATGCAAATATAAGATTGTGCGGGTGTGTGACATGCAGCATCAAACATTTGCCTATGTCATTGCAATGCAATGGAATACATGTAAAACTGAATACCCATAAATCCACAAGTCCATATCTACGGCACTTTGTCAATTCATTCTCACCTCTGAATTCCACATTCTTTTGCTCCAATGATCCTCAAAAGAGTATCTCTTGGGTTAGAATGCATCCTTTTGAGCTCCAAGAAGTGGCTGTATGTTGCACTGACAAAATAAAAAAAAATATGCATGCATCGGTGTGCATGTGTAATGAGGTCCATCACATAGTCTAATTATCTACGCGTACAACCAATATAGAATACAAGTTAAATTACAAAATGCTATAAAGATGGGTTTTCTGCTCCTGGGAGAGTAGCATCGCCTAATGTGTATTTACAAAATGCATTAGTGGGCCCCACTTAGAGATACTCATGGGTCCAGTTGCCCTCATTTCATGCTACATAGAGAACAAACAAGATTGTGTGTGTGAGTATGTCATGATCCATCTCTACAAGTACATGATGCATACAAAGTCCAAAATACAAATAAGACTACAAACATAAACTATAAATTTGAATCTTTCAGCTCCGTGTAGCTGGTTTGAACTCCATTGCTTACTGGCCCTGCTTGGTGATGCTTCGGATTTTGCCGGCTATCCAATTAATAATGGATTACCCGCTACTATTGTTGGGTGACGGTTGGGTGGCCCTCTATGCTGCCTGATAGGGCTAGTGGGACCCACTCTAGCTACTCCTGGGTTTATTCCCGACCACTTTGCTCGGTCTCGTGAGTTGTCTGAATGTTATCATCCCAGCTTGCTAGTGGGGCCCTCTACAAGCTGGTGGCCCATACTTCTGGCTGCTTCCAGGACTTGCTGGCCCCTCTAAATGCTACACCAAAATGGACAAGAATATATGCACGTGTGTACTGTGGTCCGTCGATATGTGTGTGTGGTGTAGCAGTATCAGGGTTTAAGAGTTTAATAATTTAAGTATTTAGGTATTTTGTGGTTTATAGGTTTTATTATTTTTATTCAGTATAATTTTAAATTTTTATTTTAATTAATTTTTAGTTTATTTTTATAGAAAGATTAAATACAAAAGAAATTATTAGTAAGTCAGATCTAATTTAAATTAGACTGGTATACCACAAATAATAAATAATAAATAATAAATCTCATTTTTTTAATTATAATTTTAAATATTCATTTTAATTATTTATTTGTTTATTTTTATATAAATATTAATTACAAAATAATTTATGAGTTACACAAATATAATTTAAATAAATTATTTTTCATCAAAAAATTATAGATAAACTTTTTAAAAGAAAAAAAAATTCAAAACAAAAAATTATTGTATAGTAATATATTTTGCTTTGCTTATGAATCATTTTAGGTTTTGTAAATATATTTTAATTGATATCTATCTTATTAATAATAGATTATTAAGTTATTTTTTCATCATTATTAGAATATTTATCAATAAAAATGTTTATAATGAATTTATAAGATATATAAATATAATGATTATCATAACTAAATATTGTATTCACATTTGAAAAAAATTTTATAATTATTATATTTTCAAAGGTTATAACCTTTGAAAATGTGAAAAAATAAAAAAAATACTTTTTCTTTGTTATTCTATTGTTTAAATAAAACCTAGACAACACTAAGTGCCTAAGTAGTTAAATCACTAAAGTACAAAATTTCAATACCTCTATATAGATAATCCTTTAAATCGGTCTACCCTAAATAATAATTATTAAATTTTATTTTTATTTGTTTTCATTATAATTTAAAAAATTCATTTTGATTGTTTAGTCTTTTATTTTTATATATGTATTAATTATAAAATAAATTATGAGTTAAAAATATAATTTATAAAAATTATTTTTCATTAAAAAATTGATAAGCTTATAAAAAGAATAAAAATTTAAAAAACAAATAATTATTATTTAGTAATATATTTTGCTTTGATTTTGTACCATTTTCGGTTTTGATATTATATTTTAAGTAATATCAATCTTCTTCATAAAAAATTTTTAATTTATTTTTTGATTATTATTAGAATATCTATCAATAAAATTGTTTATATTGAATTTATATGATATATAATTATTATGATTATTATAAATAAATAATGTATTCACTTTTGAAAAAAAATTAAAAATTATTATATTTTCAAATGTTATAACCTTAAAAAATGAGAAAAAATAATAAAAATAAATTTTTTGTTATTTTATTTTTTAAATAAAACCTACAAATCATTAAATGGTTACTTACTTAAATCATTAAGCTCATAAACCCCGAAACCACTAAATACATAAATCTTTTAATAGCTAAATTTTACTTATTAAATAATAAATCTCATTTATATTTCTATTTATTATAATTTTAAATATTTATTTTAATTATTTATAGTTTAATTTTTAAAAAATTTAATTCAAAATAAATTTCGATTGAGACAAATAATATTTAACTAATTTATATTTAATCAAAAAAAATATAAGCTTAAAAAAAGAAGGAAAAATTTAAAAATTAAATATTATTATTTAGTAAAATATTTTGATTTGATTTTGAATCATTTTGTGTTATGTAAATATATTTTAATTAATATTTAGATTTTTAATAATAGTTTGTTAATTTAATTTTTGATCATTATTATAATATCTATCATTAATATTGTTTATATTTAATTTATATGATATATAATTAGTAAGATTAATATAATTATTTATTAGTTTATTTTTATAGATATATAATTAAAAAAATTAATTATTAGTGATACAAATATAATTAAAAAAAAACTTTTTTCATCAAAAAATATATAAGCATATAAATGGATACAAAAATTTAAAAATTTAAAATTAATATTTCGTAAAATATTTCACTTTCATTTTGAATCATTTTAGGTTTTGCAAATATATTTTAAACAATATTTATCTTATCAATAATTGTTTATTATTTTTTTTATGATCTTTATTATAATATATACCAATAAAATAATTTATATTAAATTTATATGATATTTAATTATTATGATTATTAACTTCGTATTATATTCACTTTTCAAAAAAAATTAAAAATTATTATATTTTCAAAGGTTATAACCTTCAAAAATGAGAAAAAATAACAAAAATACTTTTTTTATTTTAGTTTTTAAATAAAACCTATAAACCACTAAATGACTAAATACTAAAATGAATAAACTCCTAATCCCCGAAGCTCATAAATACTCAAAACATTAAATTAGTAGAGTCTAAATAATAAATCATAATTCTCATTTTTATTAGTATTCATTATAATTTTAATTATTCATTTTAATTATTTATCAGTTTATTTTTATAGAATTATTAATTAAAAATAAATTATTAGTGAATAGATATAATTTAAATAATTTATTTTTCACCGAAAAAAATATATATGTTTATAAAAAGAAACAAAATTTTAAAAAAAAAAATTATTCTTTATTAATATATCTTATTTTGATTTTGAAACATTTTAGATTTTAAATTATATTTTAATTTATATCATTCTTATTAAAACTAGTTTATTAATTAATTTTTTGATCATTATTATAATATTTATTAATAAAATTATTTATATTTAGTTTACATTATATAAAATTATTAAGATTATTATAACTAAATATTATATTCACATTTAAAAAAAATTAAAAATTATTATATTTTCAAAGGTTATAACCTTCAAAATTAAGAAAAATCAAAAAATTTAATTTTTTGTTTTTTCATTCTTTAAAAAAAACTATAAATCACTAAAGGACTAAAAAATTAAATCACTAAACTCTTAAAAGCCAAAACACCTAAATACTTAAACCATTTAACCGTATAAACTTAATAATAAATAATAAATCTCAATTTTATTTGTATTCATTATAATTTTAAATATTCATTTTATATATTTATTAGTTTATTATTATAGAATTATAAATTACAAAATAGATTATGAGTAAGAAAAATATAATTTAAATAATTTATTTTTAAAAACAAAAATATAAACTTATAAAAAAAGCAAAACATTAAAAAAAAATTTATTTAGTAATATATTTTATTTGATTTTGAATAAATTTAGATTTTGCAAATATATTTTAAATAATATCTATCTTATTAATAATAGTTTATTGAATTTTTTTTTGATCATTATTATAATATCTAGTAATGTAATTATTTATATTGAATTTTAATGACTTATAATTATTAAGATTATTATAACTTAATATTATATTTATATTTGAAAAAATTTAAAAATTATTATATTTTCAAATGTTATAACCTTTGAAAATGTGAAAAAATATCAAAAATAATTTTTTTGTTATTTCAATGTTTAAATAAAACCTATAAACCACTAAATGCTTAAAACATAAATCACTCAACTTCTAAACGACAAAACCTCTAAATACTTAAACCATTAAACTAGTATACATTAATAATAATTCATAAATCTCATTTTAATTTTTATTCAGTATAATCTTTAAATTTTTATTTTAATTATTTAATAGTTTATTTTTTTAGAAATATTAATTACAAAATAAATTATTGGTAAGACAAATATAATTTAAATTAAACCGGTATACACTAAATAATAATGAATAAATATCTTTTTTTTAATTATAATTTTAAATATTCATTTTAATTTTTATTTGTTTATTTTTATATAAATATTAATTACAAAATAAATTATGAGTTAGACAAATATAATTTATATAAATTATTTTTCATCAAAAAAATATAGATAAACTTTTAAAAAGAAAAAAAATGTTCAAAACAAAAATTATTATATAGTAATATATTTTGCTTTGGTTCTGAATCATTTTAAGTTTTGTAATTATATTTTAATTAATATCTATCTTATTATTAATAAATTATTAATTTATTTTTTGATTATTATTAGAATATTTATCAATAAAATTTTTTATATTGAATTTATATAATATTTAAATATAATGATTAGTATAACTAAATATGTATTCACATTTGAAAAAAATTTAAAGATTATTATATTTTCAAAGGTATAACCTTTGAAAATATCAAAAAATAATAAAAATAAATTTTTTGTTATTTTATTTTTTAAATAAAACCTATAAACCACTAATTGCTAGGTGTGGACATTGGATGGGACGGAATGGGGATTACAAATCTCCAGTGCCTTCCCATTGTTAGAAGATTTTTTTTTGAAGATCCAAGCCCGTCCCATAGGTTGAAATATCGGGACTGGATGGGACGTAGATCGGGGATTTTGGGTAGGAGAAATTGTTTCCGGGATGGAATGGAGTTCGGACATTTTTTTCAATTTATTTTTTTCAACCCGGCCAAGTTAGTTCATGTCGAAACCTTTTGTTGTACCATTTATCATTCCTTAGTTATGTATCTTTCAAACTCAAATTGGGCCAATTTTGTTTTGTAAATAGGCTGAATACCACAAACGAGTTCCATTACCTTGTCAAAAGCTTTGATGTGCAGAAAAGGATAGAAATGTTAAATAGAACGGGACCGAGTTGTGTGCTTAATTTGGTTCTTTGTTTTTTCAGAAGTCGGCTTTGTTCAGCCGAGTGAAAGTTAACCATAATAGCAATACTACATTTTTTAAACAATTACTTAAAATATTAAGGAATATCTAAAGATGACCACAAACATTGGTAGCATCAATTACTACTTAAGTAATTGCTAAAATTAGGCAGCTTAATATAACAAAAAAAATACAACTAATAACAACCATGATAATAATCATTTCAAAGGTCTGTCCCTGAACACCAACGAAAATCCAAACCCAATTAATTATCTCTTCTACAACTCCTCCCGTTTCTTCCTCCACTATAGAAGGACAACCAATGATGAAAACGTGTTAATCATGTAGACATAAATTTCTATGATGAAAGGGTTATAAAAAAACAAAATCTTACCTTATAAAATTTAATACACCCATTCCAAATTTAGTTGGCCAACTATAGTTGAAAGAATATTTGGATCTTGTGACCCCTCTGAAAATTGTAATTGAACCATATTTTTCTTAAATTGAATGAATAAAATAAGTAAAAGTGAAATTAAAATTTACAAGATTTTTATACTAACCTGATTCATTATCATAAAGGTCTTAAACTAATTCTTCAATTTCAATAGGTTTGTTTGAGCTTCTCAACCAATCATGTAGACATATGAGAACTTCAGCTGTAATAGGTGTTAAGGAACTCCTAAATTTATCTAAAGTTCTCCCCCATTGCTAAATGTAGATTCCTAGGCCACAGTAGATGCTTGGATAGCAAATACATCCTTTGCTACATTTGCCAAAGAAGGATACCTAACCTCATTTACCTTCCACCAGTTTAGAAGATCAAAATCAATTCTATTTTTCTCAAGTTTGTCCTCCAAGTACCTATCCAACTCTTCCAAAGCTGTAACTTCTTGTTCTTTCTCCAATTCAACAAAAAAATCATCAACATAACTATTACTACCATCAAAGAAATCATCATTTTTCTTCAACACAGTAGAAGAGAAATCATCTTCTTTTGATTCATCTTCATTTAAATCTTTATAATCATTACATCATCTCATTTAAATCATTTATAAGCTTTTTCACCAAATTTTTAGTCAATTCCTCTCCATAATGCTAAGTGTACTTAACCTTGAGATATTTGAGCTTATATCTAGGATCAAACATTATTTCTACAAAAAGCATAATATTTGTTGACTGAAGAGAACCTGAATATTTTTTGAATTTATCCCTCATTTTCATATCCATTTCAGACAGCATTGTATCTCTACTATTTTCACGAAGCTCAATTTTTTTCAAAATTCGAATAATCTGAGGAAAATAAACACTAGAGGTAGAATATTATGAGCCAAAAATTTACATGTTACCTCATAAAATGTTTTCAATAAACGAGCCAAAATTTTGGTGTTTGTTCAGTCTCTCTCAGTTGGAACCTTTGAATCAAACTCCTTCAAAAACCTTTTGACTTTGTCCTCCAACTTATCAAATTCTTTTTGATATTTTATATCTGTTTGTAGCATCAAATAAGTTGAATTCCATCTTGTAGGACAATCTAATTGTAATGAAGATTCATATGTCAAGTTCGCTTCTTCAACACATAACTTAAAAATATCTAATCTTTTAAGACTGCTCCTCACATATTTCACCACACCTCTAATTTTTTGAATAGCACCCTCAACTACTGCAATGCCATCTCTGACAATTAAGTTTAGGATATGAGCACAACATCTAATATGAAAATGCTCGCCTCTCAAAGGTACAACACTTATCTTCACAAGCATTTTTTTCAATTGTTTAACTGCAACATCATTATTTGATGCATTGTCAATAGTAATGCACATTAACTTTCTCAAAGCCAATTCATTCATGCAAAACCCAATAGCATTTCTAATATTAACTCCAGAATAACTTTTAATTACACAAAAGTTCAAAAGCCTTTTATGCATATTCCATTGAGAATCAGTGAAATGAACAGTCAAACATATATAAGACAAATTTTGAATGGTAGTCTAAGTGTCGATAGTCAATGAAACTTTACAACAATGAGATGATATGCTATCAAATAATTTCTTCTTTTCCTTCACAAACAAAGAAAAACAATCCCTAAACACAGAGCGCCTAGATGGAATTTTAAATTGAGGCACACTAACTTCACAAAACTTCTTAAACTCATCCCTCTCAACAAAACAAAAAGGCAATTCATCTTTTATGATCATTTTCACCAAAGCCTCCCTAACTAGTTGTTGATCAAATTGCCAACAAGTTAATTTGTTATCCTATGAACTAGTACCTTTAGTTAAACTCAACAAAGATTGTGACTTGTCTTTACCTTTGTGAGCTTCTATTAATTCTTTTTTGTGTGGAAATTTTTTACACGTCTCTCTCAAGTATTTCCATAAATCCGAAATACCTTGATCACTTTTTACCAAATATTCTTTCCGACACTATATACAAGCTGCCATACCAGTTTCATTTCCCTCTGAATCAACTAATATCTAATAAGTTTCCCAAACAGCAGACTTATACTTTTTATGAGCTTGAGGTTCAGATGTACCTTGACTTTCTTTTACAATTGGAATTGAAGAACCTACCGTAACAATAGGAGGGTTCTTGAAAGGTTGATGATTGGATTTACTAGTACTTTGATCATTTAAGTGTTATCATCTTCAATTTATTGTATTTTTGATTTACAACTAGATTGTGTCATTTGCGTTGCCATTAATTAATATGATATGTTAAGCATAAATACATATAAATATTTCAAACAAGCAAGCTCTACAAAACTGACTGTAACACATTCAGCCCACTCATTCGGGTCAACCACAACACCACAACCAATACTCAACAAAACTAACTGAGACACATAATAATAATAATAATTAATCACTCAATTCTCATCAAAAAAACAAACCAAAAGGCTGGTGGCATCTGGGACACGGTGGAGGAAAATAGATGTGTGACGGACAATGGCTGGACCAAACTAAAGATGGCTGGAACACCATGAGGTGGCCTGGAACTCGTCGGAACAGCAATAGGTGCGTCGGAATTGGATGGGGAGTAGCGGAATTGGTGGCATCTTCATGTTATATAAATATAAATAAATAAATAAATAAATAAATAAATAAATAAATATATATATATATATATATTCCTGGTTATAGTATCAGTTTTTTAGGACGGGATGGTTCTCAGGATGGATATTGCTTAAGATCCGGAACCCTGACAAAAGATAAAATACGTGACAGAGCAGGACAGGAAAAGTCAAAGTCAATGGAATTTTCTCAGTCTCGATTATATCGGGACTAGACTTCGGGTCGGGTAGCGAATCTACTAGTCGCGCGAGCAGCCCTACTAAATGCATATAAAGTTAAATAAATAACCTTCTAAACCTCGTAATGCCTAAATGCATAAACCATTAAACTGCTAAATACTACTTAATAATTAATAAATCTATTTTTTATTTCTATTTATTATAATTTTAAATATTCATTTTAATTATTTATTAGTGTATTTATTTAGAAATATTTATTACAAAATAAATTGGAGTGGGACATATATAATTTAAATAATATATTATTTATCTAATAAAAATATATGCACATAAAAGAAGTATAAATTTAAAAATTTAAAATTATTATCAAGTAATATAAGTTACTTTAATTTTGAATCAATTTGGGTTTTGTAAATATTTTTTAATTAATATCAATCTTAATATTAATAGTTTATAAATTTAATTTTTGATCATTAATATAATATCTATCAATAAAATTATTTATATTAAATTTATATGATATATAATTATTAATATTATTATAACAAAATATTGTATTAAAATATCAAAAAATTTTAAATATTATTATATTTTCAAAGGTTATAACATATGAAAATGAGAAAAAATTACAAATTTTTTTTGTTATTTTATTGTTTAAATAAAACCTATAAACCACTAAATGCCTAAAAATATAAATTGCTAAACTCCTAAATGATAAAATCTTTAAATACGTAAACTATTAAACATGTGTACATTAATAAAAAAATCATAAATCTCAATATAATTTTTATTAAGTATAATTTAAAATTTTTATTTTAATTATTTATCAGTTTATTTTATAGAAATATTAATTACAAAATAAATTATTAGTGAGACATATCTAATTTAAATAATTTATTTTTCATCAAAAAAAATTATATCCTTATAAAATGAGGCAAATTTTAAAAAGAAAAGCTTATTATTTAGTAATATATTTTGTTTTTATTTTGAATCATTTTAGATTTTGCAATTATATTTTAATTTATATCATTCTTATAAATACTAGTTTATTAATTTTTTATTGATCATTATTATTATATCTATTAATAAATTTATTTATATTGAGTTTACATTATATATAATTATTAAGATTATTATTACTGAATATTATATTCACATTTAAAAAAAATTAAAAATTATTATAATTTCGAAGGTTATAACCTTCAAAAATTAAAAAAAAATCAAAAAATTAAATTTTTTATTTTTTCATTCTTTAAATAAAAACTAAAATCACTAAAGGCCTAAACACTTAAATCACTAAACCCCAAAACACCTAAATACTTAAACCATTAAACTAGTATATCCTGAATAATAAATAATAAATCTCTATTTTATTTGTATTCTTTAAAATTTTAAATATTCATTTTAATTATTTATTAGTTTATTTTTATAGAATTATAAATTAAAAATTAATGATGAGGAAGACAGATATAATTTAAATAATTTACTTTTAATAACAAAAAATATAAACTTATAAAAAGGATCAAAACATCAAAGAAAGTATTATTTTGTTTATATTTTACTTTGATTTTGAATAAATTTACGTTTTGCAAATATATTTAAATAATATCTATCTTATTAATAATAGTTTATTAATTTATTATATGATCATTAATATAATATATTTCAATATAATTGTTTATATTGAATTAACATGATTTATAATTATTAAGATTATCATAACTAAATATAGTATTCACATATAAAAAAAATTTAAAAATTGATATATTTTCAATGTTTATAACCTTGAAAAATGAGAAAAAATAACAAAAATAAATTTTTTGTTATATCATTGTTTAAATAAAACTTATAAACCATTAAATGCCTAAATACATAAATATCTAAACTCCTAGACCCCGAGCCCCTAAATACTTAAACCTTTAAACTCGTAAACCTTAAATATAATTTAAATAATTTATAGAAATATTAATTACAAAATAAATTATGAGTGATACAAATATAATTTAAATAATATATTTTTCATCAAAAAAACATATAAGCTTATAAAATGATGCAAAGACTAAAAAAAATTATTATTAAGTAATAAATTTTTGATTTTGAATCATTTTAGGTTTTTTAATTATATTTTAATTTATATCTATCATATTAATAATAGTTTATTAATTTATTTTTTGATAATTGATATAATATCTATCAATAAAATTATTTATATTTAGTTTATATTATATATAGTTATAATATTTATTATTACTAAATATTGTATTCGCATTTTTAAAAATTTTTAAAATTATTATATTTTCAAATGTCATAACCTTTGAAAATTTGAAAAAATATCAAAAATAAATTTTTTTGTTATTTCATTGTTTGAATAAAACCTATAAACTATTAAATGCCAAAATACTTAAATCAATAACTTCTAAATCTCGAAAACCCTAAATAGATAAATTTTTTAAACATGTATATCCTAAATAATAAATAATAAATCTAATTTTTATTTTTTTCATTATAATTTTAAATATTCATTTTAATTATTTATTTGTTTATTTTTATATAAATATTAATTACAAAATAAATTATAAGTTATATAAATATAATTTATATAAATTATTTTTCAACAAAAAAATATAGATAAACTTAATAAAAGAAGAAAAAAATTAAAAACATAAAAATATTATATAGTAATATATTTTGCTTTGTTTCTGAATCATTTTAGGTTTTGTAATTATATTTTAATTGATATCTAACTTATTAATAATAGATTATTAATTTATTTTTTGATCATTATTAGAATATTTATCAATAAAACTATTTATATTGAATTTATATGATATATAAATTTAATAATTATTATAACTAAATATTGTATTCACTTTTGAAAAAAATTTTAAAATTTTATAATTTCAAAGATTAACCTTTGAACATGTGAAAAAAGAAAAAAAATATTTTTTTTGTTATTTCATTGTTTAAATAAACCCTATAAATCACTAAATGCCTAAACACTTAAATCACTAAACTACAAAATTCTGATACCCCTATATAGATAATCCTTTAAACCGGTATACCCTAAATAATAATTAATAAATCTCATTTTTATTTGTTTTCATTATAATTTAAAAAATTAATTTTGATTGTTAAGTTATATATATATATATATATCAATTATAAAATAAATTATGAGTTAAAAATATAATTTATAAAAATAATTTTTCATCAAAAAATACATAAGCTTATAAAAAGAATAAAAATTTAAAAACAAATAATTATTTTTAAGTAATATATTTTGCTTTGCTTTTGAATCATTTTAGGTTTTGATATTATATTTTAAGCAATATCAATCTTATTCATAATAATTTTTAATTTATTTTTTGATAATTATTAAAATATCTATCAATAAAATTGTTTATATTGATTTATATGATATATAATTATTATGATTATTATAAATAAATATTGTATTCACTTTTGAAAAAAATTTAAAAATTATTATATTTTCAAAGGTTATAATCTTAAAAAATGAGAAAGAATACAAAAAATAAATTTTTTGTTATTTCTTTTTTAAATAAAACCTATAGACCACTAAATGTTTACTTACTTAAATCAGGAGCTCATAAAACCCGAAACCCCTAAATACATAAACCTTATAATAGCTGTATACTACTTAATAAATAATAAATCTCATTTTTATTTCTATTTATTATAATTTTAAATATTCATTTTAATTATTTATATTTTAATTTTTTACAAAAATTAATTACAAAATAAATTTCGAGTGAGATAGATATTATTTATATAATTTATTTTTAATCATAAAAAATATAAGCTTATAAAAAGATGGAAAAATTTTAAAAATTAAATATTAATATTTAGTAATATATTTTTATTTGATTTTGAATCATTTTCTGTTATGTAAATATATTTTAATTAATATTTATAATATTAATAAAAGTTTATTAATTTAATTTTTGATCATTATTATATTATCTATCAATAAAATTGTTTATATTGAATTTATATGATATATAATTATTAATATTAAAATAACTAATTATTGTATTCACATTTCAAAAAATTGTAAATATTATTATATTTTCAAATGTTATAACATATGAAAATTAAAAAAAATTACAAATTTTTTTTTGTTATTTTATTATATAAATAAAACCTATAAACCACTAAATACCTAAAAACATAAATTGATAAACTCCTAAAAAACAAAACTCCTAAATAATCAAACTATTAAACCGGGATACCACATATAATAAATCATAAATCACATTTTAATTTGTATTCATTATAATTTTAAATATTCATTTTAATTATTTATTAGTTTATTTTTATAGAAATATTAATTACAAAATAAATAATGAGCGAGACAACTATAATTTTAATAATTTATTTTTAATCAAAAAAAAATATAAGCATATAAAAATAAGTAAAAATTAAAAAACAAAAAATTATTATTTAGTAAAATATTTTACTTTGATTTTGAATCATTATATATAGGTTTTGCAATTATATTATAATTGCTATCAATCTTATTAAGAATAGTTTATTAAAATATTATTTGATCAATTTTATAATATCTAACAATAAAATTACTAATATTGAATTTAAATGTCTTATATTTATTAAGATTATTATAACTAAATATTATATTTACATTTGAAAAAAATCTTAAAATTATTATATTTTCAAAGGTTATAAACTTCAAAAATGATAAAAAATCACAAAAATAATTTTTTATTATTTTATTATTTAAATAAAACTTATAAACCACTAAATGCCTAAACATTTAAATCTCTAGACTCCTAATCCCCAAAACCCCCTAAATACTTAAACCATTAAACCAATATAACCTAAATAATAAATAATAAATAATAAATCTCATTTTTATTTGTATTCATTATAATTTTAAATATTCATTTTAATTATTTTTTACTTTATTTTTATAGAAATATTAATTACAAAATAAATAATGAGTGAGACATATATAATTTAAATAAATTATTTTTTATGAAAAAAAATATAAGCTTATAAAAATAAACAAAATTTCAAAATTTAAAATTTTATTTAGTAATATAATTTACTTTGATTTTGAATTATTTTGGGTTCTGCAAATATATTTTAATTGATATCTATCTTATTAATAATAGTTTATTAATTTATTTGTTGATCATCAAAATAATATATATTAATAAAATATTGTATATTGAATTTACATAAAATATAATTATTAAGATTATTATAACTAAGTATTGTATTCATATTTTAGAACTATTAAAATATTATTATATTTTCAAAGGTTATAATCTTTGAAAATCTTGAAAATTCATAAAATAAATTTTTTGTTATTTCATTGATTAAATAAAACCTATAAATCAATAAATAAAACCTAAATGTGTAAACATATAAATCAATAAACTCATTAACCCCAAAACAACAATAAACTTAAACCATTAAATAGGTATGCCCTAAATAATTAATCATAAATCTCATTTTTATTAGTATTCATTATAATTTTATATATACATTTTAATTATTTATTAGGTTATTTTTATAGAAATATAAATTAAAAAATAAATTATTAGTGAGACAAATATAATTAAAATTTTTATTTTTCAACAAAAAATATATAGGCTTATAAATGGATACAAAAATTTAAAAATTTAAAATTAATATTTCATAAAATATTGCACTTTGATTTTGAATCATTTTAGGTTTTAAAAATATATTTTAAACAATATTTATCTTATTAATAATTGTTTATTACTTTTATATGATCATTATTATAATATATATCAATAAAATAGTTTATATTGAATTTATATGATATATAATTATTATGATTATTATTACTTCATATTATATTCACTTTTCAAAAAAAAGTATAAATTATTATATTTTCAAAGGTTATAACATTCAAAAATGAGAAAGAATAACTAAAATAAATTTTTTGTTATTTTATTTTTTATATAAAACCTATAAACCACTAAATGTCTAAATTCTAAAATGAATAAACTCCTTAACCCCGAAGCCCATAAATACTTAAAATAATAAATTAGTATAGTCCAAATAATAAATCATAAATCTAATTTTTATTAGTATTCATTATAATTTTAAATATTCATTTTAATTATTTATTAGTTTATTTTAATAGAAATATTAATTAAAAAATAAATTATTAGTGCGACATATATAGTTTAAATAATTTATTTTACATTAAAAAAATGCTTATAAAAAAGGCAAATTTTTAAAAATAAATAATTATTATTTAGTAATATATCTTATTTTTATTTTGAATCATTTTAGAATATACAATTATATTTTAATTTATATCATTCTTATAAATACTAGTTTATTAATTTATATATTGATCACTATTATAATATCTATCAATAAAATTATTTATAGTGAGTTTACATTATATATAATTATTAAGATTAATATAACTAAATATTATATTCACATTTAAAAAAAATTAAAAATTATTATATTTTCAATGGTTATAACCTTCAAAAATTAAAAAAAAATCACAAAATTAAATTTTTTTATTTCATTCATAAAATTAAAACTATAAATCACTAAAGGTCTAAACAATTAAATCACTAAACTCCTAAACCACAAAACACCTAAATACTTAAACTATTAAACTGGTACATCCTGAATAATAAATAATAAATCTCAATTTTATTTGTATTCATTATAATTTTAAATATTAATTTTAATTATTTATTAGTTTATTATTATAGAATTATAAAATACAAAATAAATTATGAGTAAGACAAATATAATTTAAATAATTTATTTTTAATAACAAAAATATAAACTTATAAAAAAAGCAAAACATTAAAAAAATTATTATATAGTAATATATTTTACTTTGATTTGAATAAATTTAGATTTTGCAAATACTTTTTAAATAATGTATATTTTATTAATAATAGTTTATTAATTTATTTTTTGATCATTATTATAATATCTAGCAATGTAATTATTTATATTGAATTTAAATGACTTAAAATTATGAAGATTATTATAAATAAATATTATAATTACATTTGAAAAAAATTTAAAAATTATTTTATTTTCAAAGGATATAAACTTTAAAAATTAGAAAAAATAAAAAAAATAAATTTTATGTTATATCATTGTTTAAATACAACTTGTAAACCACTACATCCCTAAACACTTAAATCTCTAAACTCCTTAACACAATATCCCCTAAATAATAAACCTTTAAACTCGTAGACCTTAATTATAATTTAAATAATTTATTAAAATATTAATTACAAAATAAATTATGAGTGATACAAATTTAATTTAAAAAATTAAATTTTCATCAAAAAAAAAATATAAGCTTATAAAAAGAAGCAAAAACAAAAAAACAAAAATTATTATTTAGTAATAAATTGTACTTTGATTTTGAATAATTTAGGTTTTGCAATTTTTATTTTAATTTATATCTATCATTTTAATAATAGCATATTAATTTATTTTTTGATAATTGATTTAATATCTATTAATAAAATTCTTTATATTTTGTTTATATTATATATAATTATAATGATTATTAATTCAAAATTGTGTATTCGCATTTTTAAAAAATTTTAAAATTATCATATTTTCAAAGGTTATGCTTTGAAAATGTGAGAAAATATCAAAAATAATTTTTTTGTTATTTCATTATTTAAATAAATCTTATAAACCACTAAATGCCTAAACACTAAAATCAAAAACTCCTAAATCTCTAAAACCCTAAAAAGATAATTTTGTTAAACTAGTATACCCAAAAAAATAAATAATAAATCTCAAAATTATTTTTTTAATTATAATTTAAAATATTCATTTTAATTATTTATTCGTTTATTTTTATTTAAATATTAATTACAAAATAAATTATAAGTTAAACAAATATAATTTATATTAATTATTTTTCATCGAAAAATATAGATAAACTTATAAAAAGAATAAACAATTTAAAAACTAAAATTTATTATAAAGTAATATATTTTGCTCTCCTGAATCATTTTAGATTTTGTAATTATATTTTAATTGATATCTATTTTATTAATAATTGTTTATTAATTTATTTTTTGATAATTATTAGAATATTTATCAATAACATTGTTTATATTGAATTTATATGATAAATAAATATAATGATTATTATAACTAAATATTGAATTCACTTTTGAAAAAAATTTAAAAATTATTATATTTCCAAAGGTTATAACCTTTGGAAATATGAAAAAATAATAAAAATAAATTTTATGTTATTTTATTTTTTAAATAAAACCTATAAACCACTAAATGCATACACAGTTATATCAGTATAACTCCTAAACCCCGTAATGCCTAAATACATAAACCATAAAACCGCTATATTCTACTTAATAATTAATAAATTGAATTTTTATTTCAAATAATTATTATTTTAAATATTCATTTTAATTATTTATTAGTTTAATTTTATAGACATGTTTATTACAAAATAAATTATGAGTGCGACACATATAATTTAAATAATTTATTTTTAATCAAAAAAATATATACGCTTTTAAAAGAATTATAAAAGAAGTATTATTAAAATTTAAATATTATTATCAACTAATATATTTTACTTTAATTTTGAATCAATTTGGGTTTTGTAAATATTTTTTAATTAATATCTATCTTATTATAAATAGTTTATTAATTTAATTTTTGATCATTATTATAATATCTATCAATAAAATTGTTTATATTTATTTTATATGATATAGAATTATTAAAATTATTATAACTACATATTGTATTCAAATTTCAAAAAATTTTAAATATTATTAAATTTTCAAATGTTATAACATTTGAAAATGACAAAAAATTACAATTTTTTTTGTTATTTTATTATTTAAATAAAACCTATAAACTACTAAATGCCTAAAAACATAAATCGCTAAACTCCTAAATGAAAAACATCAAAATACTTAAACCATTAATCTGGTATACATTAATAATAAATCATAAATCTCATTTTAATTTTTATACAGTATAATTTTAAATTTTTATTTTAATTAATTTTCAGTTTATTTTTATAGAAATATTAATTAGAAATAAATTATTAGTGAGACAGATATAACTTAAATTAAACCGGTATACCCTAAATAATAAATCTCATTTTTTTTTCATTATAATTTTTAATATTCATTTTAATTATTAATTTTTTATTTTTATATTAATATTAATTAAAAAATAAATTATGAGTTAGACAAATATAATTTATGTAAATTATTTTTAATAAAAAAATATAGATAAACTTTTTAAAATAAAAAAAAATTGCAAAACAAAAAATTATTATATAGTAAAATATTTTGGTTTGCTTATGAATCATTTTATGTTTTGCATTATATTTTAATTGATATCTATCTTATTAATAATAGATTATTAGTTTATTTTTTGATCATTATTAGAATATTAATCACTAAAATTGCTTATATTGAATTTATATGATATATAAATATAATGATTATTATGACTAAATATTGAATTCGCTTTTTAAAAAAATTTAAAATTTATTATATTTTCAAAGGTTATAACCTTTGAAAATATCATAAAATAATAAAAATAAATGTTTTGTTATTTTATTTTTTAAATAAAACATATAAACCACTAAATGCATACACAGTTAAATCAGTAAACACCTAAATCCTATAATACCTAAATACATAAACCATTAAACTGCTATATAATGCAAAATAATTAATAAATCTAATTTTAATTTCTATTTATTATAGTTTATATATTCATTTTAATTATTTATTAGTTTATTTTTATATAAATATTTATTATAAAATAAATTATGAGTGCGACAAATATAATTAAAATAATTTATTTTTAATCAAAAAATATATATACGCTTATAAAAGAAGTAAAAATTTAAAAATTAAAAATTATTAACAAGTAATATATTTTACATTAATTTTGAATCAATTTGGGTTTTGTATATATTTTTTAATTAATATCTATCTTATTATTAATAGTTTATTAATTTACTTTTTGATCATTATTATAATATCTATCAATAAAATTATTTATATTGAATTTATATCATATATAATTATTAATATTATTATAACTAAATATTATATTCACATTTCAAAAAATTATAAATATTATTATATTTTCAAAGGTTATAACCTATGAAAATGATAAAAAATTACAAATTTTTTTTGTTATTTTATTGATTAAATAAAACCAATAAATCACTAATTGCCTAAAAACCAAAATCGCTAAACTCCTAAAAGACAAAACCTCTAAATACATAAACCATTAAACTAGTATACATTAATAATAAATCATAAATATCATTTTAATTTTTATTCAGTATAATTTTAAATTTTTATTTTAATTAATTTTCAGTATATTTTTATAGAAATATTAATTACAAAATAAATTATTAGTTAGACATATCTAATTTAAATTAGACCGGTATACCCTAAATAATAAATAATAAATCTCATTATTTTTAATTATAATTTTAAATATTCATTTTAATTATTTATTTGTTTATTTTTATATAAATATTAATTACAAAATAATTAATGAGTTACACAAATATAATTTATGTAAATTATTTTTCATCAAAAAATTATAGATAAACTTTTTAAAAGAAAAAAAAATTTCAAAACAAAAAATTATTGTATAGTAATTTATTTTGCTTTGCTTCTGAATCATTTTAGGTTTTGTAATTTTATTTTAATTGATATCTATCTTATTAATAATAGATTATTAAGTTATTTTTTCATCATTATTAGAATATTTATCAATAAAAATGTTTATATTGAATTTATATGATATATAAATATAATGATTATTATAACTAAATATTGTATTCATTTTTTAAAAAAGTTTAAAATTATTACATTTTCAAAGGTTATAACCTTTGAAAATTTGAAAAAATAAAAAAAATAAAGTTTTTTGTTATTTCATTCTTTAAATAAAACCTATACACCACTAAATGCCTAAACATTTAAATCACTAAACTACAAACTCCAGATACCCCTATATAAATTATCCTTTAAACCGGTATACGCTAAATAATAAATAATAAATCTCATTTTTATTTGTTTTCATTATAATTTAAAAAATCATTTTTTTTAGTTTTTTATTTGTATATCTGTATTAATTATAAAATAAATTATGAGTTAAAAATATAATTTATAACAATTATTTTTCATCAAAAAATAGATAAGCTTATAAAAAGAATAAAAATTTAAAAACAAATAATTATTATTTAGTAATATATTTTGCTTTTCTTTTGAATCATTTTAGGTTTTGATATTATATTTTAAGTAATATCAATCTTATTCATAATAGATTTTTAATTTATTTTTTGATTATTATTAGAATATTTATCAATAAAATTGTTTATATTGAATTTATATGATATATAATTAATATGATTATTATAAATAAATATTGTATTCACTTTTGAAAAAAATTTAAAAATTATTATATTTTCAAAGGTTATATCCTTAAAAATGAGAAAAAATAATAAAAATAAATTTTTTGTTATTTCATTTTTTAAATAAAACCTATAGATCATTAAATGATTAATTACTTAAATCAGTAAGCTCATAAACCCCGTAACCCCTAAATACATAAACCTTTTAATTGCTATATTCTAATTATTAAATAATAAATCTCATTTATATTTGTATTTTTTATAATTTTAATTATTTATAGTTTATTTTTTTGAAAAATTAATTTAAAATAAATTATGAATGAGACAAATAATATTTAAATAATTTATATTTAATCAAAAAAAAATATAAGCTTAAAAAAAGAAGGAAAAATTTAAAAATTAAATATTATTATTTAGTAATATATTTTGATTTGATATTGAATCATTTTGTGTTATGTAAATATATTTTAATTAATATTTAGATTTTTAATAATAGTTTGTTAATTTAATTTTTGATCATTATTATAATATCTATCATTGAAATTGTTAATATATAATTTATATGATATATAATTAGTAAGATTAATATAATTATACATGGTATTCTCATTTCAAAAAATTTTAAAAATTATTTTCTTTTCAAAGATTATAACCTTTGAAAATCAGAAAAAATCAAAATTTTTTTTTATTTTTATTATATAAATTAAACCTATAAACCACTAAATGCCTAACAACATAAATTGCTAAACTTCTAAACGACAAAACCCCTAAATAATTTAACCATTAAACTGGCGATACAATATATAAAAAATAATAAATCTCATTTTTATTAGTATTCATTATAATTTTAAACATACATCTTAATTATTTATTAGTTTATTTTTATAGAAATATAAATTAAAATATAAATTATTAGTGAGACAAATATAATTTAAAAAATTTATTTTTCATCAAAAAATATATAAGCATATAAATGGATACAAAAATTTAAAATTTTAAAATTAATATTTAGTAAAATATTTCACTTTGATTTTGAATCATTTTGGGTTTTGCAAATATATTTTAAACAATATTTATCTTATTAATAATTGTTTATTATTTTTTTATGATCATTTATTATAATATATACCAATAAAATAATTTATATTGAATTTATATGATATTTAATTATTATGATTATTAACTTCATATTGTATTCACTTTTCAAAAAAAAATTAAAAATTATTATAGTTATCAAAGGTTATAATCTTCAAAAATGAGAAAAAATAACAAAAATACTTTTTTTTATTTTATTTTTTAAATAAAACCTATAAACCACTAAATGACTAAATACTAAAATGACTAAACTCCTAATCCCCGAAGCTCTAAATACTCAAAACATTAAATTAGTAAAGTCTAAATAATAAATCATAATTCTCATTTTTATTAGTATTCATTATAATTTTAAATATTCATTTTAATTATTTATCAGTTTATTTTTATAGAAATATTAATTACAAAATAAATTATTAGTGCGACATATATAGTTTAAATAATTTATTTTTCATCAAAAAAATATATATGCTTATAAAAAGAGGCAAAATTTTAAAAATAAAAAATTATTTTTTATTAATATATCTTATTTTGATTTTGAATCATTTTAGATGTTACAATTATATTTTAATTTACATCATTCTTATAAATACTAGTTTATTAATTAATTTATTCATCATTATTATAATATTTATTAATAAAATTATTTATATTTTGTTAACATTATATAAAATTATTTAGATTATTATAATTAAATATTATATTCACATTAAAAAAAATTAAAAATTATTATATTTTCAAAGGTTATAACCTTCAAAAATTAAGAAAAAAAATCAAAAAATTAAATTTTTTATTTTTTCATTCTTTAAATAAAAACTATTAATCACTAAAGGTCTAAACAATTAAATCATGAAACTCCTAAACCACAAAACACCTAAATACTTAACCCATTAAACCGGTATATCCTGAATAATAAATAATAAATCTCAATTTTATTTATATTCAATATAATTTTAAATATTCATTTTAATTATTTATTAGTTTATTATTATAGAATTTTAAATTAAAAAATAAATTATGAGAAAGACAAATATAATTTAAATAATTTATTTTTATAAACAAAAATATAAACTTATAAAAAAAGAAAAACATTAAAAAAAATTATTATTTAGTAATATATTTTACTTTGATTTTGAATAATTTAGATTTTGCAAATATATTTTAAATTATATCTATCTTATTAATAATAGTTTACTAATTTTTTTTGATCATAATTATAATATCCAGCAATAGTAATTATTTATAGTGAATTTAAATGACTTATAATTATTAAGATTATTATAACTCAATATTATATTTACATTTTAAAAAATTTAAAAATTAATATATTTTCAAATGTACCTTTGAAAATGTGAAAAAATATCAAAAATATTTTTTTGTTATTTCAATGTTAAATAAAACCTATAAACCACTAAATACCTAAAAACATAAATCACTAAACTTCTAAACTGATAAAACCTCTAAATACTTAAACCATTAAACTGTATACATTAATAATAATTCATAAATCTCATTTTAATTTTTATTCAGTATAATTTTAAATTTTTATTTTAATTATTAAATAGTTTATTTTTTAGAAACATTAATTACAAAATAAATTATTAGTTAGACAGATAAATTTAAATTAAACTGGTATACCCTAAATAATAAAGAATAAATATCATTTTTTTTCATTATAATTGTAAATATTCATTTTAATATTTATTTGTTTATTTTTATATAAATATTAATTAAAAAATTAATTATGAGTTAGACAAATATAATTTATATAAATTATTTTTCATTTAAAAAATTTAGATAAACTTATTAAAATAAAAAAAATTATAAACAATACATTATTATAAGTAATATATTTTGCTTTGCTTTTGAATCATTTTAGGTTTTGATATTAAATTTTAAGTAATATCTATCTTATTCATAATAGATTTTTAATTTATTTTTTGATCATTATTAGAATATCTATCAATAAAATTGTTTATATTGAATTTATATGATATATAATTATTATGATTATTATAAATATATATTGTATTCACTTTTGAAAAGAAATTAAAATTATTATATTTTCCAAGGTTATAACCTTAAAAAAGAGAAAAAATAATAAAATAAATTTTTTGTTATTTCATTTTTAAAATAAAACCTATAGATCATTAAATGCTTACTTAATCAGTAAGCTCATATACCCCTAAATACATAATCCTTTAACAGTTATATACTACTTAATAAATAATAAATCTCATTTTTTATTTTTA